>JAOBYE010086116.1:0-20360 GCA_025403585.1 Parazoanthus swiftii
GATCGGGCCGCAGGTCCGGTATCTTCATGCTCTCTCGCGCCTTCGGCGCTCGCCCAAGTGCTTTGCGCTCTAAATTCTTCCGAAAAAATTATCTGCGAGTCGACTTGTAGCAAGTCTATTCAGTACCCAACTCGTTTGAAAGGCACATAAAATATCGTCAAAACGATTAAAGATATGAAGATATCGACTTACGATTATGTTATACTAAGCTGAGCTCTGAGAACGCTTAAAGTTG
This sequence comes from Parazoanthus swiftii, assembly GCA_025403585.1. NCBI lineage: Eukaryota > Metazoa > Cnidaria > Anthozoa > Zoantharia > Parazoanthidae > Parazoanthus > Parazoanthus swiftii. Next base: position 236 of record JAOBYE010086116.1, read on the forward strand.
TGATTCTGAGACAAAAACTGATTTTTGAAGTACATCTGTAGAAACTACATCGAGAAACACGTGCATGCCATTAAACACCACAATTGGTACATTAATCAAAACGGGGGGAAACAGGGCCGAAAGTCCGCTTCTGCAAATGGAGTGACTATAAGAAACAAATGAAAGAAAACGAGTCGAGTAGCATAGCGTTTAGGTATAAAAGTATAGCCTAAAATTGGCCGAAAAGGTGGAGCGGTCATAGCCGCCCTTGTTCCGCCGGCCCTAGAAAACTAAGAAAAGAAGTAAAATATAACAACATAAACCAACTGTTCAGGAGCTTTTTTATGACGGGTTCCACTGACCATATTTCGGGGTAGGATTACAGCCAGGAAGACTTCTAATATCAAACAATAGAACGGTTTATGATCCAAGTTTTAATTAAAAGCCAAATTAGGATGAGTGGCTTAAAGCAAACCATTCAAAGGGATCAAAGCTTTTGTTCCACACATCTTTCTTTTCCGGAATAAGGTCAATAAAACACACCCTTGATAAAATATATTGAAGCTCTTCCTTTGCACAGGGGAAGCAAGGAGGCGGTAAATAATTTAATTGCCTTTTACGAGCATGCAAGTCCCCATCTTGGGAGGGTCGTAAATCAGAGAGAATACAGAACAGCCCAACCTGTTAAATGTAGAATGACTCACATACACAGCATTACAAGCAAGATTTCCTAAAAAGGATAAGTAAGGAAACTTGTTCATATTCGACTTTCGAAAAACTTTTGCCTGAAGGGCCTCTTAAAACTTCAGCTTGATGACGTCGTTTACTGCGGCCGAATTTTATGTTCCGTTTGTTTTGTTCGATATCGTTATCGGTGGAATAGTTCGTCCTTTTGAATTTGAGGAGAAAAACAAAGTTTCTCTTCATTGTAGCATGAATTGAAGCAATAAGAAGTTCGATATTCTAATGGTGTCGTTTTAAAACTTCCTTTTATCAAATTCAGTTTAACTACGCATGCTGTATCTATGTAATTAAGACTTCTTTTTCACTAATGGTATTCTTAAAATATGAAAACCTATCGCAGAGTATTGCCTTTATTTGTGTGAAAAGTATTGAGCCGTGTTTTGAGGCTTGCCTTATGACTCGATCGATGAATTACAGCTTGGCATTTTTCTCTATCATCCTTCAAGTTTGATAAAAATAGCAATTTAACTATTTGTGGCAATTGCGTCGATCGCAGACACATACTGCTTTCATTGTGACCCTGTATCGATATCTATCGACGGAAACAATCCACGATATATCTATAATTTTATCTTTTTATGCCAAGTTGCCAGAAAATGTGTCTCATAGCTTCGACATGCGACTGTTGTAAAATATACTCAAGTTGAGTTCAGTTATTTAAATAATTGAGCGGTGTTTGTACAAAGGCTATACAAACTATTTTGTATTCAGTATTACTTACTTGAGTGTTTCAGCTAAGACGTTGTAAGATTGTCCATGTTAAGAAATCTCATACTGACCAACCATGCATAAGCTGCATGCATCTTTTGCCAGCCATAGCCAAAATTGAGTTTAATTATCAGTTTTACTGGCAAGCAGGAAAAAGCCTGAAAATGACTCGAACACATCGAGTTGGGTTTTTAACCACTATTTTCACCAATATGTGTATAAAATTTTCGTTATTTATTTAATATGAATAAATACGCCGTAAATATCCACTGAATTGACTAAAACTAACGCCCTGTTTAATCATCTACGCATACAGAATAAACACGAGTAAGAACTTTTGCATTATGTTCAGTTACGAAACCTGATGTGTTAAGCTGAACAGTTGTGCAATAAATTAAGCGTTCATGCATGCATGTAAAAGCAAATATCAGCGTGCTTAAAACCTCACACCACACAAGCCATCAACTTTACCTTTCTCAGACATTCGATTAACAAAGATATCAACGGCACAGTTTCTACATTTTACGAAGTCCAATTTTCCGGCGCTAGATCTCCCTGTATTATTCGGCGACGATTGTAACATGTTCATCAGCAAACTTCGCTCACATGCGCTGTGCAGCGACAGCCGTAGTAGTTAAGATCATTAGGACAGAAACTTCCTTTACCCAAGTTACGAGGGAAGTTTTTCAGCTATACGAAGTGCGACCGGCGCTCCATGTTTGGAAAATCACACATTTTGCTGCACTGAGATACCACTTTCCTAAAATCTTAACTATCGTATCGAATAAACAGACCATCCGTGTTATTTATTTTTTTTGTAAAGGAAATGACGTTAAGTTAATATTTCCGTAAGCTATCTTGTTTTCAAAATTATAGTTATGCAATAGAAAGCTGAGTTGTAATGTACGCGTTTAAGTTGTGGCCGCTGCTCGGGTATGAGCCCACGTTCGCCCCATAAACGGAAACTTATATATCTATTGTGGAATTCGAAAGGGGGAAAAGTGCAGAGTAAAAATGTCTTTTGTAATATAAGCAGGATTAATTGATAAGCGAGAGGCTGCCTGTAGCAGACGATTTGATGAAGCATGGATTCAGTTTAGTTTGATCCTAAAATAAAGAAAAGAATATTAAAGGAATTTTATCCGTCTTGAAAATATGAATTTCGCCGACAAGCATACACAAATAATAAAACATATTTGGTCATTTTTTAATTACTCGCGCTTTATAAAGGAAACTATAGTTGCCATTCAATGTAATTTTCGGATGTTTTAAAGCGATGTTGCTCGTGGAATTTGTGCAGAACAACAACGAGATTTTGACGGCTTTTTTTTTTATGCTATTGACTAGTAAAATTGTTTCGGAAACTTAAAATATTTTTTTGACCTTGAATGTAGGTTGGTTTCGCGTGTTTCTCAACATTCCTACCGTTTTGAAGGCTTTTGTACGTACGACAGTTTTGCTGAATTGGAATGAGAGGACTTTTAAGAGCAGCTGCCACTTATGAATGACTGTACTCGAAATAGAAATTCAGTTGCTGAGCAAACAAAACACGCAATCTTTTAGAAGTCAAACATTTGGTTGATGAAGATATTGTTGAAGTGTATGACTTGTCATCGGTGAATTGTTTCTCTCCTTCTTTTTTGTTGCTTTCACTCATCAACTTGCAGTTTTTTAAAGATCGTTCTTACTGACAATAGTGGAACCTACTATAGAGCACCTTGAGTGAACAAGAAGGACTCTTTGTTTCGATAGTGCATGAAGTGGTAGAAACAGGGGGCATTATCGAAATGAATCGTGACTCTGCCATGTTATGCTATTTGGTGTTCTTGTTAGTGAATATTGATGTTACAGAGCGTTTTAAAAGAAATTTGACCTTTGCAAAAGGTAGTATCATGAAGCACGAAACGGCTTTTGGGATTCCAGTAGTTTATGCAGCATGCCATCCGCTGACCGATAGCTTAAGTGAACCGAAAAAAGGTCAAAACTAGCTTAGCAATTAGCAATTTTATTAATCCTATCATTTTTTAGATATTTCAGAGAGTACCCGGGGGGGAGGGATACATGATTTTCAGGAGATGCACAATCAACTGCTGTTCAATTACATTCACAGCTTGCATGTTATACCGAGCTGTTTCAAAAACCTTGGCGTTTCCAATAGTCAAAAGGCATTACCAAGCACGAAAGGAACTATGGGAAATCCTATATTTTACATTTCGCTCCACTCAGTGACCTGTAAGCGAAGCTATTCTAAGAAACCAGAAAAGTATTTTGTTTGGTACTTACTCCAAGTTGGGCCCGAAACAGCGGCATCTACTGGCTGCGGAGCCTTGGGTCGAATGGTTCCGTCTGCCAGCGTGGGTTGGGTAAACACGTCCCTCATGGAACGAGCCTGTATAGTCAAGTTAGGTTTGTTTTTTAAAAAAATATACCATTCTGTATATCTAATATAACTTGCCACTCTATAAAAAATTAAAAAGTATATAGGTAAAAAGATTTTAGGTTTCTGAACAGGTTCTGAACGTTTTCGAGCGATTTGGATTCTCTTTGCATGGAGGGTAAATGTGTGCGTTTTAAGCAACCAAAAAACGACTTCGACAGCAGTCTGTATAGCCTGCGTAGCAAGCGCTAAAAGGGAGGGGGAGGGGCAGAAGAGAAAAGGCGAGAGAAAAGAAGAGAGAGTCGCCTCTCTTCTTTTCTCTCGCCTTTTCTCTTCCCTCCCTCCCCCTCCTTTTTAGTGCTTGCTACGCAGGCTACAGTCTGTGTGAAATTTAGCAAAAGTATAAAAAGAAAAAGGGAAGAAGTGGACCGGGGACAAAGCGTTTTAAGAATCATTTTAAGAAACGCCAACGCATACGGGGCATTTTGTAACAACGGGTTTTGCAACCGTAGTTACTCTGACTAGACTGTGTGTAATTACATTGTAATTATAAGAACATGCGTGTTTTGTAATTTAGTTCGAGTGCAGATTTGTAAGTTGCAGCCGGTTTTGTAACATGTTGTTACAACGGATATGCGCTTTTAATAACCACTATTTCGACACTTTTAATCGAACTCTTAAACATTCAGCATGTTTTATAATAAACTATTGCGGTAGCCGCATTTTGTGACTTTCGGCTAGTAACTAACGGTAAAGCCGGTTGCCATACACAGTCATCTAGCACACGAGCAGATTCAGTCTACTCAGTATATAGTTCCGACTTTGAAACGCCGATACGTTGTTGTTTTGTCGATATAATCACTTAATGGGCGATAAAAACTGTGATCAAATATGTAGTATAGAGAAATATTCCAAACTCGATAAGTCATGCAGCTGCGTCCAAATTCTCACAATTCAAATTCATTTCATTTCATTTTAGCATTAGAGCTCAAAAGGTGCAATCAGTTTGCGTTTTGAAAGTAACTAGATGATTTTAGAGGATTATCTTTTACAAATGCAGTATTTAGAAAACGAAAACTCTATATGACGATCAATATAACTTGAAAATAAACAAGACTGTAATTAATTGTAAACTTCGCATAGGTGCACTGCATTTAGCGTAGTGCAGTGAGTAGTATTTCCTCAAACTCCACACAAGGAATTCGTCCGGCGGAAGTTTCTGTGAGAAAATGAAATAACCGTCAACCGCGCGTTAGAAGATATATAAGTATTGGCCTTTTTAAGTAGCGACAATGACAAGGCGACACGGTGAATCAAATTTTGGTTTTAATCCCCGAAAACACACAGGAAGCTCTGAAAGGAAATGCTGTTGTTTTATTTATTTCGCAATATATACTAGTTTAGAGCCATTGGCGTTGAGTTGAGAAATTGAGAAATGGTTTTTGCTCAATAGCATTGCTCTGCATAGAAAGTGATTGTTTTCTTTTTCATAATATTTTCACAGCTAATATTTAGACTCAAGATACAGTCAGTTGCCAAAATGCACTGGTAGTAGTACTAGTACGTATATACTTAGCGATATACCAGCAGACATGAAAAACAATATTTTAGCACTATGGTTTAAGGCTCCCAAAAGTGTTTACCATTTTAGTCCAAACTAAAGTTATACACTGAATAATTTAATTGTTGTTTAAGATGAAAACCGACAATTAAACGAGACAGAAATAAACAATTTCGGTGTCATCAACTTTTGCGTAATATTTTGAAGTTTTACTCTCGACTTTTGCGAAGCTGAAGAAATGTCGAGCGCGCAAGGCCAAATACGTGTCAGTTCCACTCACATTAACTTTAAAAGCAACTTTTAAACAAAAACTAACGTAAGGTTGGTGCGGGAAAACTTTAAAATTGTGGCACGTGTCATAAAGACGTTCGATTTTCTTTTCAATTATTACAACTTGTACAATACACGCGTGATCGATGACTGATGAGCACTAAGACTAAGTTAATCGCGCGTGATCGACTTCGTAGCTTGACTCAATATAAAACAATTTTTTTGATTTACGCCATAATTTTCAGTTTTTCTCCCCAAAATGTTCTACATTTTGAGAATTACAAGGTTTTTACAGATAATAACGATTACTAACCTTTTTTTACCAAATTTAAACCACGAAAAATTTGTGAGTCAACAGACGAACTCCATCACTCCCGTTCAGTTTGCGCACTGTCGCATATCTCTCAAAAAGGTATGCACTCATGCGCGAGCGATATATGCCCGCCTAAAAGTGCGTCAGGCGATTTAGGAACAATACAACGAATGGAGTTCTAAATAATCGATCCACTAGTAAACACTTCAATGAAAATCCGAATATTCATGATTCATTTCTAAATAGAGAGTGTATTCTAAACAACAATACAACTTTAAATTGCTTTTAATTAAAAGTATCTATATTCAAAACGAACCTCAGTTCTTTGAACTTGTGGTTCGAACCACAAAAATGAACTTCGAGTACATAATTAGAGGCTGGTATAAGGAGATAATTACTTTAAATGTTATGTTTTTTCAGAATTCTTGCAAATTCATGCATGAAATGATTTTCAACAACAACAGCTACAACAATATAAATACCCTGTTTCGTGAGGTTTGCTGATCTACAGTGAATGTCTTTTTAAGGCCAATAAAAGCATTACAGCTGAAAAAATTATTTTCTCAGTTTAAAACTGGACTGATATATACCTATTTTTTTTCTATCTCAACTCATCTCCTTCTTTGCGGTATTATTTTTCACCCCAGTTTTCCTAGATACTGGCCTAAACAATTCTTTCTGTTTTTAAGGAGCTTGGTTATATTCTTTAAAAACGTCTACTACCGTCTACACTGCGTCAAAACAAAAAAAAAAACAATTTCTGCTCTCCCGACCAAAAATACAGCACATTTAGTACTCACAACGAAATGGCGATGTAAACCAAGTCATACACGGATGGAAAAGGATGGTCGTTGGTTATGTTACAAAATAACTCATTTTCAACTCAGACTTTTAAGATAAATATTTTTTATTTTTCTGCTCTTTCAAGATTGTGTCTCAACCTTATTGTTTGATTTCCGTTCTTAACTAAAGTAGTAAAGAGCTTTTATAGAAGTATGCGACCTAAGGACGGCCAGTCTCCAAAACCAAAATGAACTTTTCAAAACTGCGTGGATAAAAAGCTGTAGTTAATAGCTTGTCACGATTTTTTCAAGAAAATGTTTTAAACAGCTACCGTTGTCTGCCATTCAAACTAAGCAAACAGCAGCACTGAAAAAGGCCGAAGTATTTTAAATATGTGCAAATACGGAGAAACAATCCACAGAGAAAAGGATATTGGTCTCCGGTTCATTATTGTGATCATTGTTCAAGCTATAGCTGCGAAGAAATATAAGGGCAGAACTTGCTTAAAATTTCATAACTCATGACACTCAATAAAAGCTAGTGAGAAGCGGGGGAGAGGGGGTTCCTAAATGCTTTGAGGGAAAAATGTAAATTTGAAGGAATGTGAAATAGAAAATCTCTTGGAATGTTTCGAACTTAAAACGAACACAGTCACAGAAACCAACAAAAAGTGCAAAACTAGCAGATGAAGAAGATAACTCTATAGTTGTAAATATAGTTCACCTTGTAAGTTTTCAACCACACCCCTCCCCCCTAGGCCTTGGCGGATTGTGCTCCTAAAAGTGGCATATTATGCTACTAGCAGTGCTCCAAATTTTGCTAAATTATGCCAAAAATTATGCCAGAATTCCCAAATTATGCTCCTGATTTCCGAAATTATGCTCACAAAATGACGTAGATTCTGTACATAGAGGCGCGCAATAAGGACACCAATTATGTTTTTCAAATAAAATGTTGTTATAAATTTATTTGTGTTTTATGGGAGTTTGTCTTCGTCCTCAGCTGCCTAAATTAGCTGCTCACATCTAACCGTTTGTAAAATGCCTTCAACGACTTAATGATCACACTATATATTGACTGAACCAAAAGAATATGATCTAAACTAACTCAAACTATAAAGAACTACAACGAATTTTATGAGTTTAAACTCCAAATATTGCTAAAATTTGCTAATTATGCCGTAGCAGTGCTCGTATAAAAATTATGCTTATTTGCTCCAATTATGCCAAAAATTATGCTAGCACAATCCGCCAAGGCCTACTCCCCCCAGCTAATGAGAAGCTGATCTACAGAAACACAAAATATGATAAAATACCAGCTTGAGTTACAATTTATCATTTCCGTGCTACTACTAGTTCATAAATGCTCGTTAGAGCTGGGATATGCCCTCTTTGGCTTAAAACTTGCGAACACTCGTGAACAAATATAATGATAAACGGCAGCATCCGAGTGACCTAATATGAATAAAACCATTATATGAATAAAATGACAATGTTTTTCGAGAACGCTCGGTGCTGCAAATGTTTCAGATTTCTTTAAAGTAAGCAGTAGAAAGTCTTCGAGGATTGTCTATATCATATATTATAGGTACATTATATCTTCAGAAGAAAAAAAACAGGTTTATATTGGTCGGTCGGAGTAAAGGGCCACAGGAAAATGTTAGCACCTTGGTAACTAAAGATGAAAGTAATTTCCAAAAATTCGGTTTTAAAAAAATGCCAAATCAAAACGTAGTGAATGAAATGGCAGATCACAAAATAACTTTGAAATACCATCATGATGGATAATGCGTAAAGATAATGTCGCTTCGCGACGTTGCTGAATTTTAGCGTTGTCAGTTTTGGTGGAGCTAGAAAAATCCCTTTACTTTGTGTTAATTCAAAAAAAAATATATCGATTTTGATAGTGATATATATAACAAACTGCAAATTTCTCCGTTTGGCAGTTTCGGATTACCATAGTATTAAATAACGCTTCCATGCAGCCAGCAGTTTACGAGCTGAAAAAAGGGCGGCAATTGGTCCCCAATTTTCTACAGCTACAATAAAAAATATACTTGCTTACAAAAGCTGCCTGAACTTGTGATCCTTTGCTTCGTTTCAGCATCAAATACATATTGAAATTTCGCTTCACTTTTCCGCCAAGATTTAACCAGAGAAAAACTGGTGCAAATTTAACTGCAACTGCCAAGGAAGTTCTTCCCTCAGCATACCCACGTTGCGAGGGAAGTTATTATGGCGAGGTCTATTTTTGCTGTGGGAGAGAACTTGTCGGAGTCTAAAGTCCTATGCTGTGAATTCGTAAACACTTTTAAAATGTGTTGGCACAAACCAGAAAATGTCACGAAACAGTCCAATAGTATGGTAAATAATTTTGTTATCAGTCCGACCAATAAATATAAGACTGAATATTTCTCGGAATCTTTTTCTAGCTAGACTTTGTTTAATTCAAAGTAGGTAACTAAATTCGGCGGCAAAACTAAATCCCCCGTAACTCATGCATAAACCATGAGACTTACAGTGTCTCGGTTGAGGTGGGGTTGTGCAGTATTTATAGATATTACAAAACTGGTTTATAACACGTAACGACGTAATCCGACTTCTAAGAGCTGAAACAGCTGACCGCGCATTATTTAAACTCCTGTAACTAGTTTTTTAAAAATATATTGCTTAACTTTAATTAATTAATATTAAAATTGTACCACGCTAGGAACGTTTGTTATATGCCGATAAGTGTACAGCTTGCTCTGTTACTATAGCAGGCTCTCAACAATGTTATACATACTGTAGCTGTACATGTAATTGTAAATTGAGATATGTTAGACATTTTAAAAATCCATTACATATAATTTCACCGGTAATTTTAAACGTGTGACAATGTTTCATAGGTAAAATACAGTCATACACATATGTGTAGCAGTTAGTAAGTATTAACATACTGAAAATAAATTCAATATTGCTTTTAGGCTTTTAATTCGTTGGTTCAAAAACGTCAATGGAAATGAAAATTTTATAGAGAAAGAAATATATCTTGATCTCTGGTTAAGTTAATCTGCGCTTTGCTTTGCCTGACCGACAACATGCACTGAAATTTCAGTGAAGTATTTCCAGCTTTGTGTTATTCCTGTTCAAACTAGATTCTATTAAAATTTTCTTTCATCCATTTTCTCATAGCTGATAATCAACTGTTCAGTTAGTGTGTAGATTGCATCATTCTATAACATAAGCCGGTACATCAAAGGAAAACGGGAGTGGGCGCCGGATAAACGGAAAGAACATAATTCATTGATACGACTGAACTCACTTCCTCGCGGCTTAGTGGTATAAGCTTATAACACGCCTCCACTCAGCACGAAGTTTGGAACCTACGCAAAACTCATTTGCAACTAGCTTGACCTCGTTTCTTCTAACTCAGTAAATATTGATTCAACTGAACAATATCATACCATGTCAGCACTGCTGAAGCTTCAGAAATTTATATGAAGTAAGGTTCTTTTTCTCAGAAAGTAGTTGAAATATACGTGTAGAGTTTAATAAAAGCAGGCGAACAAACTACAGACACCGAACAGGTGATGGAAAACAGACTAAATCTTTGATAGTTGGAGATTAAAAACAACATAGTTTTTAATTTATGTAGTACAAAAGTTTTCTGACGAGTACCGCACGACAGTAGATAATGCATTGTGGTACAGCGTGCATGCGTATCACGTCAACGTGGTTGTGAGTTTGTGAAAAAAAAATCGAAAAGAGACAGCGATGAAAAGCGGTTTATTAATGATTATCAGAAGGTTTTAATTTGCTGTCGCAGACTGCTGCCATTTTACATCAGGTCTGAGTGGCATTTTTGATGAATATTAGAAAAAGTATACCGGAAAACATTTTTTTTCTTTTTCTTGTTTTGATAAAAAAATTTTCCGATTTACGTGAATTTCACAAGTCTTCATAACAAAACCCCTAAAGATATCTTACGTATATTGCATGGCAAAGGAATACTATGCACGGCGAGGTGAAAGTGGACGGCGAGTGATATTTTGACAAACTCGCGATCTGGGCATCAATTGGAATGATGAAGAGAGTTTTATAGCAACTATATCTGTTACGTTCCGGCTCTTGTATCTTCACAAGAGTGTATTAAAAAATTCGTCTCCAACAGAACTTATATGACACAATTCAAATCAGGCGATCTTTTTGTACCTCCTAATTTCTAAGGGAAGCGAATGTGTGGAGAAAACAGCTTCACTTTGTTTCTTATGAGTACAATTCGGTAAACCATTCAGAAGTTTAGTTCTTCCATTTTGAAACATATTTCAGTAGTGACAAAAATATTTTATCTTGATGAACGAATCGGGCACAAAAACTCTATCTATTTACAGTTCTATTCTGCACAACTGGTAATGGTTATCTTCACCAGTTTACTTTCATTTCAGTTATGTAAAATTAAGAAAAAGTTTTAAATATCTACAAACAAAACTAAAGAAGTAGGTTCTTGTCCAACATAGGAAACGACACCAATGTAGCGGGTAAACGAGAAGCTTATTGATCCAAGGTGATATGAAGTAATATTACCATTGAATCGCAACAGTTTTCTGTTTAACCTTCTTGTCTTGAGGTCACAGTACATGCTTTTTAAACTGACTGTTTTATAGCAAAAAAATGTACAAAGTATTAATTAATAATTTGTTACCAATGGTCAAACATAAGACTTTCGCAATCAGCTTGTCACCAATATTCAAAAGAAACTAAAAAGAGGGAAAATAAAACTTCTAAATAATTTCGAAATGACTTTAAGCAAAGTTCCAAACCTTTCTTGAACTGTGACTAATGGCAGTCATTATAAATTATTTATTGTGCTACGGCCCTCACACCGTGTAAAGCCTCTTACTGACCTGAAAGTATAAACCCATTTCAAGTTGATAGAAATATGTATATAGAAGAATATCTACTAACAGTTTTTACCTCTTTTGTCGCCAAGTTTGATATTCTCCCCATAATGTCAGTGCATGCTTGCTCTGTAATGAAGTTACTGCCGCAGTTTATTCGGTCTGTTGATAAAATGCGATCTTTATATGTGACTACGGGAGTTTAAAATTCCTGAAAGGTGTTTCTGACACTCGAGTGTCACAAGCCAACAATTATCACCACTGATCGCCACCAAGCTTTCAACAAGTCTGCCATGTGTGCCAAATATGGGCTATCAACCAGTGAGTATTGAGTTTTGGTACATGCTTTGAATTGTCGAGATCTTTATACCACTTTTAAGAAGAAAAAATTTGAGTGCGCGCGGTGATCTGGTTTTAAAAACCATAAAAATGTAGACAATCATAGAAAAATCAATTAGATTTGCCTGCGCGCGTGCTTAAACATCCCCCAAGTAACCAGTTAAATTCTTTCTGTGGTATCCACCATGCATGTTTTAAAACTGACGCAATCTTAACACGTTGAATATACTTTTAATTTTATAGTCTTTTAAAGAAAATCCTATACCCATACACGCTCAATATGTTTAATGGTAAAGCCAATTATTTAACAAGGGTAACACGTGTCAGTAGTTAACTGATAAACTTGTGCCCTCCGGTTCCAATTTTACCCCCCCCCCCCCCTCCGCCCCCAAACCCGGGGGCCGCTTCCTTTGTCAGTGCTCCGTACCGTTTTACGGGTATTTAAAACTAAAGCTACACGGATCAGATGTTGGGGTCACCGAGGATCGAACCAGGGGATCTCCAGCTCCGAGCGCACTAACCAATGGAGCTACGCCTGCTTCTCTGCTTATCAGTTATTTTGACATATTAAACCTCGGTTTGAGTTTTCCTTTACTTGAATCTGGAGATATATCCCATTATCTGATCACTCCAGCTATATATAGAAGTATAGTTGGCGGGGAACACTCGGCCTAAGTTTGGGTAGGGGGGGTTCCGCCCGGACACCCAAACTTTGACCCTGTTTTATGAGAAGAAAAATTCTTGGAAATTCATACTTTGTTCATGATTTTTAGCTCAAATTTCACACATTTATTCGTTAAAACACGTAATTTATAGACCCTGTTTATGACTTCCATTCGGAAACCCCTAAATTATATACCGTGTTTAGGATTAGAAGGTCGAAAAAGTACTCGACCCGTTTAGTTTGTACATGAGAGCACCCCCCATCCCTCTCCGGTTTAGTTGGTATTTTCTGTAATGCACCGTTGATATAGTTGAATTCATATTATTGTGAGGAAAATTTAACAAGACAACATGCATCGGTCAGACAGTGGTAACATTGTGATCCATGTGTAAACAACCTTTAACTTCGACAAAATATAAAAGCATTGTTACCTTGAATATATTGTTTCGTTGTTACATTGTGAAAAGATATCAAGACATGAAGTCTGAATGAGCCAATCGGAACAATCTCTTATATTTTGATGTATTTTTCGTAATATTGCACATAACTATAGGTGGGGGCAGCTGTAGTGGTAGCTATTTCTAGCTGTCAAGTAAAGTCATGTGTAATGACTCTTGTTAAATGTTAATTTCGTGTAAAGTGTAAAACTGAGCTTGGTATATATAGGTGTACATTAAACTCCCCGTAAATCAAAATGTTACACAAGCAAACGATTTTACCAAATTGTTTACTGACTTAGAGTAATGAGCAATGTCGACATTACATGCCAATTTAAATAGCGAGTTTAATAGTTTATAGTGTGTAGATATTTAACTTAAATGTTGCAACATTGATATCATTGTAAGTTTTAGTTATTGTAAATATCTCTTAATTCAGTTTTACGACCACGAGTATAAATATATAACTACAGATGATCCTAGTCAGTACTTACGAAAATGCCTGATTAGGTCAGATCGTCATCCCACACATTTCGTCCGCTCTTGTGTTTTTGAATTACCTTAGTCGTCTTCGCTGTTGTAAAAATAACTTGTTTTAGTCCACACAGATTATAAATGAAATCGATTGGTTATAAACTAGACAGTCCATCAATGGTCATGGTATAAGCTACCATAATGGAGAGGTCACAAACATTAATACTACTAGCTGTGGTATACATAAAGACCAAAGTGTATCTCAGTTTACGAAATAATGCACACTGTTTTAAAGGTTGCGACTATTTACTTTGACGTAATCGCACTCGGGACCTTTGTAAAGATTCGAAAGACAAGGAACGCGATTTCTTTTCAGTCAACAGACTCCACAGCTGAATAAACGTGAGTTTCATGAAAGTAAACTTGAAGGTCAGGTTCTGTGCTTCAACTTACCTTTTAGACATCTGAAAGAAGTGATAAACTATCTATAACAACGGAATAAAGAAGGATTTACAAACCGACTTCAAATGCAGGCCTTCACAGGAGGCAATACACAATTTTATTGTCACGTGGTAGTATTCTTGATAAGCTTTAATAACAAATAATTCGGTTCCTTCAGATTTGGGTTTCTATAGCAAATTAACCTTTAATGTTTCGCCGCTCAATCGATAGCGTTTCTCTTTTGTTTCCAATATGCATGTGTCCTTTTGTTTGCAAATGATAAAGAAGAAGGTAGCATGGAACTCGCTCTCTTTTGTTTTACTCGTTATGAAGAAAATGAGTCCCGCTTGGTTGAGGCTAAAGTGGACGTTTGGCCTCTGCTGGCCAACAGAAACTACAGCCGAAACTAAAGCGGGACCATGTTAGCTAAACTCCCCTTTGAAATAAAAGCCCGTCGTTACATTGTAAAAATGCAGCTTTTTTCTCTCTCTACGGTCAAAATAAAAATGTATGCAAAAATATTCATTTCCATGCAAATTAAATGTTGGTAAGTTTGCTTCTTTATTGGGAAAAAATCTGCGCAGATCACTTTGGTAAAACCTAAAACCGAGCGATACGATTTGCCTATGACAATTATCAGTGCTAATGTATCTGTTCTAGTTACAAGTTTATTTTTTTTAAACAGTTCCCCATTTCTTAAAATTTTAGTCAATTTCTTTTTATTAATCAAGGGTAAAATAAACTTATAACTGAGTTTACAACATATATGGCTCGTGTGTACTTTCCTTTTACAAACATTTTATAAGAAAAACACTGAAAAATAGCTCTTTTGGAGGACAAGGCTCTCCCCCTACCCCTTTCCACTGATTTTCCTTTGGAAAGGGGGGCCCAAAAAGAGTCTTACTAATTATAAAATGTGTGCAATACTGCTACGATACAGGGACTCGACCGCCCCTGTAAGTTAATGCTAACTTAATTCTATAACTTTATTTGCACAGAAATTCAACGAAAAAGACAAGTTTACGCACTTCTTCAGTTTGTCATCTTCAGAAGTTTTCGATCTGATCTTGTGTAGCAGCCAGTTATTATTTCAGTTATTCATTTCTTTTGCCAAGGTTAAACGAATAGCGGAATACAGATGTCGTACAACATTTTATGAAAAATTACGTAGTCAAAAAATACATGTGTTAAATGTTTTATTTTTACAACAATTAGATAATTTGGCCGAGACTCCGGCCATTGTTCTTGATGTTTAGCAACCTCAACATAAAATTGTTTTTTTTTTTTACAAAGCCGTAAAACTGTTTTCAGAGGATGACGACAAAAACACGGTTTTATGGTTTTGAACTGACGTTATTCCTACCTCGTCGTGAAACTTTCGACCAAGTTGAACTCTAAGACAAATCAAGATTCAAGGTCATCTTATCAAGAACTATAATAAAGATTTTGAGTTGAAATGATGTGCGTTCCCAAGTAAATGTTTCAGTTGCAAATATCACGTCAAAAGTTAACATAAGTTGAACATATCAGTCCCATTTTGGTTTCGTTTGTACGTAATTATTTTGCGTATTTGATCATTTCTAAACTTTCTGCACGGAAAATAAGTATGCCAATTAATGGGTTTTGAAAAAAAGAAAAAAGAAACATATTTTGGACGAAGCACGCATTGTTTAGGATTTCCGTTAACGAACACATGTTAGTTAGAGCCCGGGGTTAGAACCGAAACTGCTCAATCGTGAACAAAAGACCGAGATTGTCCTTAACTAAATTTGCTCTTAAAATGTTGCACTTTTGAGCATTATTAAATGAATGTTTTCATTAAGTTTGTGCATATTACGTTATCATTAATGATATTTCAAAAACAAAACATTGCGATTCATTAAACAACAACAAACTATATACATATACTGCTTGGTATGGGACGAAATTCGGCTAAATAAATGATGGTCTTACCATACTTTTGTAGCCACTTCTTTTGAGTAGAAACTTGTAATATAACTATATCATTGAATTTGTATGCGACCAAAGTGTCAGTGAGTTTATATTTCAACATACGTGCGAGCAGTTGTGAACCTCTCCCTAAAACAACAAAACATTCTCAAGTTTCTCAAGTTGCATTCTTTAATATCACCTATTATCCAAACACATCTGCTGAGTTCTCAAAGAAGCATGTTCTCATATGTCGAAATCACATCGTACTTTTGCGTACATATTCAAATTAGTTGTACATTCAGACAGCTGGCGAAACCTATTAATAAACTTACTTTCCAAGCACTACTTTGGAAAGCGAAAACACAACGCAGTGGAAATTGACAACTCTTGGATTGCGTTCATTTGGGCCCATTCCGAAATAGGAACACATGGATCACGACAGTAATCTGGGCTGTGATTAGCTGAAATCATTTTCGGGTAATCCTAATCCGGAATAGTCCCAAACGAACGCGTCTTAAATCTAAATAAAAGAACTTGCAATACAGAATGTTTTCGAATTTTTAAGTTGCTAATACTACAGGTTTTTTGGTAGAAGCTCGTATAAAACAAATCACTTATTCCCAGTCACTTTTAATGGAGAACTACTTTTCACTAGAACTCAGATTTCTGACAGCACTTAGTTTCCATGGCCTCTTGCGCTCGGTTGATCAAAATGACGTCATAGTGTTCGTGTCGGTGACGTAACAGATAAAGTGCAATTTCACGAAATCGGGCTGAAATCGCGGGACGTAACTGTCGTTAAACCACGGCTGAGAAAATATTACGTTTTCACAGTAACTTAGTACGTTGGATATAGGATACAATAAAGTCAATATCAGTGTAGAGCGGCAGTCAATAGTTGTGACACACACTCGAAAGTGTGTGTGTTACGCAATGTTTTCGAGAGTAAACTGAGACGCCGCAAATAGAGTGCATGCCGTGTATGAAAGGTTTTTAAATTTTTCTTTCTTTTCACTGATAAAAGAACCATGGTTTTAGATGCTACGGTTGTTGTCGAGTGCAATGACAGACTCAAGATGAAAGTAACGGGATAGCGATGATAGTATGCAGTTTAACACGCGGAGGCATTTCGCCAGATAACTTTTGCAGCGATAAGAACCATATGTGGCTGAAAAAAGCTAAGTTTATTTTGAAACGTATTGAACAGCGAAAGTGTTTTATGCTGGAAATGCGGAGAATAGTACATAAGAGTCTTACCTTGCAACAAGAACCTGTCGCGTTGGCCAGCTGAGTGGCGGATCCAGGCATTTTGAAACTGGGAGAGGGCCATACTAAAACACAAAGCACCTAACACATATTATAACCCGGCCACCCCCCTGGATCCACCATTGACCAGTTCAGCGTAGTGCTTAGATATTGACACAAAAGATTTTAAATCTAAACTGAATGACGTCTTATTATTAAGTAGCTCCTCTGAAAGTTTCGATTAATCCTCAATCCTCAATCCAAAGCCTTACCCATAATTATATGATATAAGACAATAACTGAGTTGTTCCCGGGCTGTTCAGGCTTGGTTCTGCACGACTGACATGATTAGATGATTCATCGATGTGATGGATTTGATTTTCAAGATGGAAAGCAGCGCCTTTTTTGTTAATTGACGATAAAAAAAATGGTAACATAATAAGAACCAGTTTTTGGTTTTTAGGTTTCTTGACAAACAGACGAAAACCATACAGTTGTTATTTCGTTACTATACATGCAGAGTCCTTTATTAATATTGTCTGTCTGTCTGTCTGTCAGTCTGTTTTGTTTGTCCCTTAATATTATAACCGTCACCAAAGAGAGCAGCACCTCCTTTCAGTGCAGTTTTTGTGTAAGATATGCATTAGACTGGAACCCTTTGGCAACATTTAACTTACTCGTGGTAACTTCTAGTCGTAAATAGTAATTTGCACATAACAGGAAGAAAACCCGCTCAGCAATGCCCGGCCTTGTTCAAGCTCTAGAGGAAATGGTGCACTCTTACAATTTTGGCCAATGTCTCGATCGCTGTCATTTCCACATTTACTATTAAATTTGCTGTTGGCCGTAGCAGTCACTCGAATTATCAAGTGGTTTCCAATGCAAACTAGGGTGTATTTAAGAAGCAGTCATTATTTAAGGGGAGTACCAGATTGGATAACAAAAAAAATACGGGGTAAGAATTTCTTTTCTGATAATGCTAAAGGGTATATAACATTTTTCGTCTACTGTAAAGTGGCAGGGTATGAAATTTGGGGCTCGAAAGCTAGTGCAGGCTAAGGAGCGGCAATCATTGTATACTAACTAGTAATTATATTATATCATGTTTCATTATGACGGCTTTATTTACTTATAAATGCAGCGAAAAAACGCAGCTTTTGTAAAACCTACCCAGAGAACTCAGTGACTCATCTCTGCTGGTGCTGCAGAGAAACTGCTTTATTCTGGGAAAAGCTAACAAAATTGCTACAAAAATGCAAAGTGCGCCACCAAAGAGCTGCTCTATTTCAATATTGAACTGTTGTAACAGAGTACCAACCACAACGATGCTTTTTAGTTAAAACACACTCTTGCAACATATAATTTAAGAACATTTTGAGGGAATTGCTCGACGGTTTGTTCTGGTACTAACAAATCTAATATCGTTAAACTACAGCCAGGCCAGAATTTTGCGACCCGTTTACTCTCAAAAAAGAAGATATTCGATCAGATGTGTTAGACATGCTGTGCTCAGTTATGTATAAGATACTGCATGAACAAGCTCCTACTTACCTTGCAGAAACTTGTTCACTGAGATATCTGAAGTGCATGCCTTCAATACTCGTAATCACGAGAGCTTACTATTACACAAATGCAACATTTATCCAGCCCAGAAATCCTTCCAATATTGCACAAATTACACAAATTATAAGCATGGAACTCTTTATCTGCTGATATACACCCCAGCAAATCTACTCTCACTTTTAAAAACAATCTTAAACTCAACCTTTTTAGTAAATGGCTTAAAATAGTAGTTTAGTTTTTGTTCATTACACACTGGTAATATTTATTTAGTGAGTCCTTCCTATTGACAGAAAATTTACTGCAGATTTATTAGATTTTCATATTTTAGATTTATTGGATATTACCTATTGAAAATTAGGTATGAAAATCCCGTTAAGGGAACCTAACAAACTGTATTGTATTGTGTTGTAAAATCGGAGTTGGTCTTCTGAAAAAAACTGTCCAGTCGCGGGCACTGTCAATATAATAATAACGGCGCCGGATTTTAAGATTGCCACAATACATATAGTGATATTTTCGGTTCCTGGAGACTTTTAATGCCTCGATAACATTCATTTAGTATAGTAAAACCGCTTTGAAAGTTGAACAATTTTAATATATTTGTTTGTCGAAGTAAGGACCTCATTGTCTTTGAACAAAGGAGGTATTTCCACAACAAACAAGTCCTTACTCCAATCTGACATGTCATTCATTTGTTAGTGTTTCGCTTAGCCAATCAGAGAAAGAGTATATACCTGTTATCTTTTGCCGCCTTTGAATTTTGAACAACCATGCACGTAATTTACTTGAATCGGGCACTGAGGATCGAGTTTTTCGCTGTTCTTTCGATGTGTTTCATGTTTGAAAATGAATTGACAAACTAGTTCCCTAATTGGCAGGTAAGTTGCTCTTTTCTGCAATCGTTCTCGTCGAATACATTTAATAAAACACGACACGCGGAAAATACAGTCAGCTACAAGAACAATTTTACTGATGAAGTTAAAATTAGTTTTGAATTCAAGATGCTGAGGATTGATGACTTGATCGTTACGAAACATTACTGCAACAAACTGACTAATGCATTTCTATCTTTTTAAGATATTTTTATCGTATGCAGTACGATGATTGGAAAATAATCATTTATTACTTTCCTGTTCGTTAGAAAAATTACATGAAAGTTCTACGCGCGATAAAAACATGAAAAACTAACGATTACATTGCATCCAGAATGATTTGTAACTATATATAACCTTATTTCAATTTACATTGGCCAGAAAGTACTGCAAATTATAGAAATATTATCTTCATTGTGTTTTCATTCGATTTTAGCACTGCTAATAGATAGTCTGTTTAAAGTATATGTGGTCGTTGCCTGGAAGGAGTTACTTAATCGGTAAGCACGCTGACATTTAATCGAATTCTTGTCCACTTTTTGGC
>JAOBYE010086338.1:0-20348 GCA_025403585.1 Parazoanthus swiftii
CCCCCCCATCCTACAACAATAAACATCAACAGCATATTTTTTTCATACTCCAAGAGCCAGCAAAGCGTAAGTACAGGCTTCAAGAAAGTTGTTTTTACTTCTACGAAATGGAACGTAGTACAAACTAAAATAGCGAGAATACAAGTGTTTACGTTTTTTATCTGTTAGACTGTTTGGCGCAGTACATAGTTTGGGGGCTTGTAATGTGCGCGCATCCAATCCAACAAACTTCACAAGAAGAGAAAATGCGTTTGTTGACTGAGAAATTCGTTTAGAATTTTTAAAAAGGCTGAAGCGTATCAAAACATTCATGTATTCAGATTATTATTAAAGGTGCAAAAAAGTCCCACTGTTTACAGCATGAAAGCGAGATCGGAGGGAAAATGGCATCGAAGGAAGTTTGTTCTTCGAAAAATTTTCCTTCGATAAAAGTTTTCGAGTTAAAGGATATCCAAAGGAACGCGATATATAGTTCTCGACTGATGGAAAAGTTAAGTGGAGATCAGATTTGATTAAGTTGTGCCAGAAGGCAGCGGAGATAAATTTTCTCGTAGCAAGTAGCACCGTTGAAAGTTGCGAAGACATCTTTCGTGAAAAGCTGACCGTGGAAGAACGTGCAGTTGCAATGGAGATAGATGATCTTCCACTTGACAAGGCAGAACACGGAAAGCAAAAACTAAGCTTGCTATAAACCAAGCAAATTTAATCCCCTCTCAATAATATGTTTCATCTAAAACTCTACAACTCCAACATGGCCTACTTGAAACAACTCCATCATGTTTCTCCCCAAGCCAAAGCCAGTAGCTTTTGAGGAGGAACAGGTTCAAAGAAACGGACAAGCTGTAGCGAGATAGATCAAGGGGAAGAAGCGCAAGCATGAGAGGTATAAAGCCATAGTGAGCTTATCTAGAATTGCATTACTGAGAAAGGTAGAAAAACCATAACCCAACAAACTGAAGAAAACTGTTTAGCATTTGCTGCTTTCACGTTTAATGTCTTGATTGTTGTTGCGTTTTGCAGGAAGATCAGTATTTTCAGATTTCAGCTCTTCGCCCGTCTTGTCTGACATGTGACCGAAATGCCTTTTGTTGTTGATGCTTTTGCAGTGTTTAAAACGCTCTCTTGACGTTCAAGCCGTTCATCTTGGCACTTCCCAGCGGGATAACAATGTTGCTTACAATATTAATGGTCGTCGTCTCTAAATCAAAGTGTGATCTTTTTGAAGGCATTTCACTGAATGGCACAGTTTGGCGTTTAAAGCATCGTTGTTCCCGCTCAGTTGATACTTCAGCTGCATTTTCAGGATGGACAATGCTGGGTACAGATCCCCTTTTGAGATAATAGAGTCCATTCGGCGGACTGTGCAAAAATGCTGAAAGCACATGTGGTCTTTTTATCCGCCTGCTTCCTTTAACAAATCGACAAAATAGCTTTCATTTTCGTCTAGTCTTCTCATGTTTTGGCGTTTAAAATATCCGTATGCCGTTAGTTTTTCTTGAAATATTGTTACAAGTGGCGATGGCACAGTACTTCATTTCTTGTTTTTTTATTCACAAAATCCACAAAAGTTGAAAAGGTATTTAACCCTAGAAACTTTGAGGGGGAGGGGGAAAATTTTTTTTTTGGCTTTAAATTTTTGCTTGAAACTCTGGTTCAACTGTTCTTTGTTTGTTAACAGCTCTTTTGACACTAATTGGGTGACGTCACAGCTGATGACATCACAATAAGTCACGCAATTTGTGTGTTGACTTCGAAATTTCAACTTTTCGCTAAAGAGTGACGAAGTGGTGACAGTTTTACGATGAATTATATCTGTTTTGTAGTTTTTAATCGCTAAATGCTGATCTGATCTGAAAAATGGCTGGCAACTTCGTGTTCCACACACATTTTACAAAGCACGATGGGCAAACGTACAAGTACGCATGCCTAAACGAGTTCGACCCAGGTCGAACCCTGCCCCGGAGGTGGGTTTGATGTAACCCAGGTCCAACCCGTGTGAACAGGGCTTTAAGCAGTTTAGCTTATCAGCAAACTTTGTGTATACATTAATTAAGTTGAACACTGACATGAAAATGTTTCCTAATAAATTTAGGAAAAGTCACAGAATGTCGGAGTTCTTACTTTAATAGTTCCTTCGTTAGTCGAAACCTTTTCCGCAAGGAATGCTCCTATCAAAAACCCTAAGAACCCGGTCCAGACCGAATCCATCGATTTACTCCATCCTAAGTATGGATTAGATTTCGGGTCCTCCAACAGGATTCAACTACTGCTTGTGCGGAGAAAACACGACCTGTTTTAAACTTAGGGTGCGTTTTTGGTAAAATCCGAGATTGAATTTTTGAAAAGTATTAAATGGAAACTTTTTTGCGAACG
Organism: Parazoanthus swiftii; assembly: GCA_025403585.1. Taxonomy (NCBI): domain Eukaryota; kingdom Metazoa; phylum Cnidaria; class Anthozoa; order Zoantharia; family Parazoanthidae; genus Parazoanthus; species Parazoanthus swiftii. The sequence goes on from JAOBYE010086338.1 coordinate 2,374, forward strand.
AATCGATCCAAAAATCCGGAAATGGACTTTTCCAGACGTACTGTTTAACCAAGCCCATCATACATGCATGTCGGGCGTTTATGGGCAAAATCAAAAATGGGTGAGGCTTTTCCTATAAGTAAGTTGGTGTTGCATGAAGCAGTCTTGCTATACTTCTCTATACGAAGACCACTTGTAAGTCACATTTAAAACCCGAATTCGGCTGGTTTTCCCAAAAGGAACGAAACTTACAAACAATAAATTCATGATTGTCCCGTGTTGCAAAGTAAACGAAGAAACATTAAAGTGGATTCTATCGCGAAGACACTGGCGTAACTTCTACTCTAGCTCTTGCAGAAGCAAAACTTCAAGAGATGAACATGTGTGTCGGTAATGCACTTCGGTTGGTCTTTGTAAGCATTCACCCGGCTTATTTCACCACTAATCTTGATTCCTTCCGTCAAAAGCTCCAATGTAGCTTCGTATAAGCCGAAGTTTGGCAAAGTCTCAAAGTGAACTTCAAATCTTTTTTCAACGTTGAAGTCGGTATGATGGGCGTTCTTATCAAACTTTTTCACTCGTCCGTGTATGTCTCCACTACCTTGAAATTGTTGGACCTGGCTGTTCCCGGTAAGCAAAGAGAGAAATGTGACATTTCTTAAACTTAGCCGTTCACAGAGGGAAGACAACTTATCCGAAGTGGAGGTCAAGTTGTTTATATGTTCCACAACTCTATGAGCAATGTCAAACGCTTGAGGCGTGGACGCGTTCAGTTCTATCCAAGAGAGACAAGGGCACCAGTGGGCCTCGACACCGATATCTGCGCATGTCCGGGAACGGTTTAGCTGTGTAAACAGACTCTGTCCCAGTTTCAAACCGACTGGAGTTCCAGGATGTGAGAGCACGTGTCTTAATGTGGCGTAGATGTCAAAATGAGAAGTCAATATTTCAGAATTTTCCAGTAAATGTTGATGTAACCTTGGGTGCCCTTCCCTGAACCAACGTGGGACCGTAATGGAGAAAAAAGGGAGTCGCTCCTCGAGCTTGCCGTGCATGGTATTTCTGAAGTTACTAAATCGTGGGCCGTGGTCACCCAATATCATCAAGAGTGTAGTTTCCAAATGGCCGAGTTGTTCTAGTTGTTTTATAAACGACAGAATGTTATCCTCAGCAACACCGAGATCGTCAATATTGTCGTGACTCAAATCTGACAGAACAGTGAACGAGAATTTGGGTGTGTTGGGATAAGCGGAGTAAAAATCCTTGATGTATTGGAACTGCAGATCGTGCACGAAACGGTCGTCGACACAGTGTTGGTGAGTTTTAGATGCTGTTGCAAGCCAGAACAGTCTGCCGTAGTGATCTGTAGGCACAAAAGAACGCGTGTTAAGTGTTGTCTATTCCAGAAATAATATTCGAGATGGGTCTGGAAATGCTTAGTAAATAAATGTTTAGTAAATAAAGGAATCGCACAGACATAAATCCAGACATGTGCAGACAAAATGATAGGTACCAGTGTAAGCACAGACAGATACACAATCATATACACATGCACATGTGCATGCATAGACAAGTAAGCGATCTAATGCAATACAATCTATCTATGTATCTACAATACAATACAATACAAAGTAATATAATACAATACATACTAGTTATGAAATGCTTTCGAGTGGGATACCGTGGAATATGCCACGCGTCACTTGTATTTTCCGTATGCACATAATCCTTTAGGCGAGTGTGTATACGAAGGAAATGCAAGTGACAAGTGGCTTTTAACACAGTATCCCATAAGAAAACATCGCATAACTAATTTATGCCATGTCTAAATCTTTCGAAAATTTAGGAAAATCTTCGGAAAACACTGGATGCAGTTCAGAACAGTTTATATAATTTTTTAAACTCTTTGGGAATCTTCGGAAGTGTTTGGAAACCTTGGGAAAAATTTCTGTCATGATCGGAACTGTTCGGAAACGTTCGCAAGAATCGAAAAGTGCCGGAGCTGATTTTGAGAAAACAACGCCAGCATAACTGTTGCGCGCAAGTAATGACGGGAAGGTCGAGTGAATACTGCCCGTTGCATACCGCAGAATATGCAACGACAATCCTGGCCTCTGATTGGCTGTATTAAAAGGCATGGCATAAAATATAATATAGTACAATACAACACAATATGATGCAATGCAATGTAATGTAATGCAATGTACAACACAATTTACGACAACACAAAATAATTCAATACAATAAATTTATACAATAGAGGCCTTGGCCCAGACTCGGAGAAAGCGTAAACAGATACACTAACACAAACATAGCCATCACTACAATACAATACAATGCAAAACTACAATATAATGCAATACAATACAATACAATACCATGAAATACAATATAACGTATTACAACACAATACAATAACACACACCAAAATATCCAAGAATAAGAAAAATGAGTAAAAGCAACTCACCAGTTGGTGTAGCATTGAAGCCGTACAATCTGAAGTTGAAAGTTGCGTAAGCTTGTTCATCTTCTGAGAACATGGTAGCGTAGCCATGTTCCTTGAACTTGTAGAAAATGAACGGCCACTTGTCAACGAATGTACTGTTGGGGAAGCCTCTTCGAGCTTCGGGAAGATCAAACTCAGGAGTTCCTGTTAGAAACGCTGTGACTTGAGGGGTGGTGCCGTCCCCTGCAAATGACATAAATATCTACATAAGACAGATAGACAGACAGACAGACAGACAGACAGACAGACAGAGAGTGTGTATGTGTGTGATGCATGCAACAAATTATTTCTGTTGCCTTATTAGTCCAACTACGAGTTTTTAACAAAATGTCCTGTTGTTAGAACTACTAATCAAGACTTAAATAAACACGTTTATTTATGCTTAATATTTATTGTTTTCGTTATTTGTTATGTTGCTTAAAAATGGTCATAATAGACAGCCATTTAGGTTATGCAATGGTCATTCAATTATTATTATTATTTTCTATTTATTCAAGAGAGAGAGAGGGGGTGGGGGGATGGGGGATTTTCAGAAGCATAAACAAATTACGTCGGTTGTATTAGTAGTCCAATTACCAATATTTTTTTTAAAAAAGTGGCCTGCAGTTTAGGAGACTAATCAAGACTGAAAAAAACACGAGATGTAGGAGAGATGAGTAAAAACACGGAAAGTGGCAGCAACTGTTCCTGCAAAACGGTACCACTTAGAAAGAGAAAACGAGCAGCCCAACCCTCCACTGAGGTTAGATAGATAACGACGATCACCATGATAAAAGAAATGTATTATATCATTATCTACTATTATATATAATATTATTATCATTATAAACAATCGTTCTCCACCCACCAACAACGGTATGTCCCTGAAGCATAATAGACCCCAATTTTTCTTTCATGTATCGATAAACCTTGCCAGCTTTCCTTTGAAACTGTCCATGCGATATGGAGTCGATCATTAACATCATCACATTCATTCGCTTTCCTTTTGTTGGCTCCAGGATTCCTCCTTTTATTGTACTGCGTGTAAGGACTTGGAGCTTGGGATGAGCTTGAATGTGAAACTCTCGTTCAATGTCCTTTTTGGCTGTACGCACGACAACCATCACAAAATCCTCCTCAACTTTGTTGCCGTTGTTCCAGGCTCTACCTGTTAGCACGAAGGTAAAAATTGACGCATTGGCTTTTTTCTTCGACTTGGTTTTCAACGATACCAAATAACGTCGTAGTTGTCCATTAGGTTACACCACTTCCATCTTATTGTTTTAAGGATTTTTCTGGTCAATATAATGAAGACCGGTGGTCTTGGGATGAGAGGGATGGGAGGGGGAGGGAAGGAGAAGGAGGGAAGAATTATGAAGGTGAGATAAGTAGGGCTGAAGGAGGGCAAACTTGGGTGTAGTCTCCGAGTAAAAAGAGCAACTTTAAGATCGTATTATCCTTATGGCATTCACTTTTATGAAATGAGATTTTAATTTGAACATCGTATTTCCTAAGTGAGTAATAAAAGCCGTTTTTACAAATAAAAAACAATTTAATTTTTTTACCCATTTAAGTTTTTTTTGTGCAAAAAGTTCTATCTCGAGTTCCTATATCAGTGTTTTGTTATGGTTTAAATCAGATATTTTTAAATGCGATTTAGGGTAAATCGCACGAGTAATTTTTTCTTAAGACTAACAAAACTGAACAAGCGAGGGAAATTCGGTTTGTGGTCTTGCAAAAAATAAGAGTGAGATTTTATCCCACAATTAGAATTCAGATTAACTGTTAATCATACAGACTTAAATAAAAAGATCAAGTTATTTACTATATACACCCGCCATTTTAATAACGCCAGGATGTTAGCTGCATTCTGATTGGCCACGCAGGAAACAATGGGGAAAGTAAAACTAACCAACCAGTGATTATTTTTTAATTTTCCGCATTGTGATTTCAGATTTTGCACTGACTTTATTTATTTGCACCGCGATTTGTAATAAACTGCACTGTTTTCGGCCAATGATAATGTAGACATTTTTGCCACTGTATAATCAGTAATGATATTGAGCCCCATCTCAATATAATTATTTTTAAGTTGCGTTAACTAAATAATGACTGCGTGAGAGTTTTTTTTTAATTTTAAAAAATATTTGTTAGCCCCGTCTATCTGATTTTTTCTTTAGATACGAGCTAGCGCGAGGTTTTAGAGGCAATACAAAACAAATCTTCAAAAACCCAACTGGTCACTTTGGTAACCCAACTGTGGTTACATTCATGTACTTTAACTCACGTTGACAAGAAACAAATAAATTTTAGTGAGGTTTAAAATTTGCATTTATGACAGTTACATTTTGTTCTCTAAAGTTTATAAATAAACACAAGTCAAAGCAGTTTTTCTTTTTTCTAAACGCAAAGTTCAACCGTTTGCTTACCATCCGCAGTCCATAAATACTGTTTGTTTCCAAGCCGCAAGCTGAAGTCGTTACCTGTGCAAGGAAGGGAGTACATGAAAAAAAGGATTTGAGCTCAATTTCACTTCCATAAAATTGCCGAGACGCGAAAACAATAGATGATCGCGTGTTTCAGGAAACATTTCACAGAAAATACAGCAATTATTTGGAAAAACACCAGTTTTCGCTTAAAATTTTAAACTAAAAGCTATGTATAAAAGAGTTTTCCGAAGCAGTCGTTCTTGCCATTACAAATGCATGCTTTTTGTTCAAAAGTCAGACTTTGATTACATTTATAAAAAAAACCCTCATTAATAAAGTTATAAGAAATGAGCTTGTTTCAATATTTTTTTCATCTTATTTTTATCTCTGACATGAAACGTCACTGTTCTGTTATGATTAGTTGTGATTTGACGTCTCAACTCAGAGAGATTTGCCTTGCAAAATCAATCCGTTAAGGTTACTGCACACCTTGAGAAGTGTTTTTAGTTATCAATCCGTAGCTCCGTTAATATGCGTCGGATGCCCATAAATCTGTGTATCACTAGAAAGCTTAAAAAATTCTCTAAATGACTGTTAACTTATTTTTGCAGAATCGTTTTTGTGGTGAAATTCATCGCGCTGTTTCTTTTTCCCTTCTCGAAGTTCCAAAATCGTCAGATTTCACTTTAACGGCAATTGTCACATTGTGCCTATATTTTATGAATTAAATTCTACATTTATCTGCTATAAAAGGTTGCAAATCAGCCATAAAAAATGATTAACTGATTCAAATCAAGATTTAATATACACACTGTCCAATTCTAAGAGCTATAGTTTCTTGTTCTATAATATGATTTCCAAAGTAAATCTGGGACGAGTTTCATTCGAAACTCTAACCATTAGCTATTTTATTTAACCCACATAAAATTGACTGCTAAAACTAAAATCGTCAATATTAAAATTACAATTAAGAAAGAAGGGTTCGCTTTTTACTTTAGCAGATACTTTCCGCCACGGAGCCGAGTTCTCATTGACAGCGCGTCAAATCCACATTAGCTTGAGTCTCATTATTGGTTAGCTTTAACTACCATATTCGATAATATTTGTTATAGCTAATCTAGCCAATAAAGCCATTCCAGAGAAAAATATGAACTAGAGCCTGTATTTTGTTTCAAGTATTCGGCTCGGGACTATTCAAAGAGCAGAGGCGACATACAAGTACTTAGAAAGTAGTTTTTCATATAGAATGAAAACCTTTTTCATTTCAAAAGATTTATTTCTTTTTGAATATTTCCCACTTACTTGGCGAAATTTTTTTTTGATCTACGTTATATGTTAAGTGAATGACCAAAACTTTTACTCCATTTTTAACCAAAAGGTGATTCAGTGTTATTACGAGATGGGCCAATTCACCTTGCCTCTGTTTTGTTATGGTTTGTTTTGTATTTTCCAATAATCCTGATAATAACATGTACAGTTCGCAAACTAAGATATCAGCAGAAGAGTTTAGATTCTCTTATGACTGCAGTACACGCTTTTTTATAAAATAAGAACCAGTTAATTAAGTTTTTGATCAGAATGAGTTTGTGCATAATCAACGGCTTTTCCCAACTCTGAAACCATGATATACCACAATAGCTCAATGACGACCGAATCTCAGGCTCAGATCCTCTTTTTTAAAATGTGAACATTCTATTTTGGAGCCGAGGCTTGATGTTTTTATTTTTTTCTGAGGATTTTAGCCTCAGATGTTTTTAAAATGTTCTGTATTTTAGGATTAGGTATATACTTAAACTTTGATTTTCCATTCTTATATGCCAACCCAGAGTGAAAGTATAACAAATTGTAGTTGCGCTTTAGAAAAGGATGTACAAGTGTCGTTAGTTGCCTTTGTACATCCGCATCCGGAGTAGCAATTAGGCGAAGTTGCACGAGCATTGGACGTTATTTTACATTTCAACAACCAATTATCCCCACTGAATACAGTATGTCAAATAAATGTTCTCTATGTATCCCCATGCAGCCTCTGCATTTCCCTAGCGTGTTCTTAAATTCTGGGATTTTCAGTTTCAGCCTCTGCGATCTTACAAAAAATATTCTTATAATTGATAGAGTGTACCGACGAACGAAAACAGACTCCAAATTAGCTTGGCTCCCGCGGCTTTTTCAAATATAAATTTCCTTTTTAAACCTTGAAGGCACCATTTTGGCTCTTGAGTGTGACACGTCAGCGGCGTTCACAAAATCACCCCGTTTTTTAAAGGCAAGGCAATTCAGGAGTCATAAATTTACGACATACAAGAGGAAACCTTACTACATACAATACTGGAATCTTACTTTCAAAGGAAGTCAAGACAAGACGCTTGTCAAAATATGACAAAACCTTTCTCAGAGAGGTTAACACTTTCATTCGCTTATTACACATTTAAAAAATCACAATATTTTAAAACTTAAACAATTCAGGTGTCAGGCACTTGTTAAATTGTTGAATAACAGTTTTTCAGAATACCAAGGATACAATATCAACTAATCACGATCCTTACAAAATAGGTTTTTGGAATAATTAGAAGTCGAAAAAACTGCTCCATAATTGTTTAGATACAACACGTAAACTAATGGTCTTCGTACAAAAACTATTTTGTAATATTTTGGAAATTTGTATTTATGACTAAAAACGCGTACATGACAAATGCGCAACTGTAAACTAGTAACCACTCGACTCAGCAAGCTACTGGGTACGCAAATCGAATGATCAACGTCAGTAAAACAATCTTTTGAAACACTTTTTAATCTATTTTTAATATAACGTTCTCATGTGAACTCACCTGGGTCTCGCAGAATTGTTTGAAAGTATACTTCTGAGACGTTTTTTTGTTTGCATAAGGTTTTGTTGACAACAACACTTCGTCCTTCTAGACGAGTAAACAAATCTCCTGCTTTACAAGTCAACTTGGTCGTTTCTCGCACTAGTCTCATTACAATGGGAGAAAAAGGATCTAGTTTGGGCAGCTGGCACATCAGCGGTTCCACTTTGTTAAGGGTTGTTGTCTCTGACGTTTCCTGGTTCGTATTCCAAACACTGAATGCCAAATTAAGACTTCTATCTCCACGAAGCCTAAACATACTCAATATTTCGTTTTCGTTCACGCGGTTTGAAAAAGAAAAATACAAAACTGCTAATACAAAAAACAAGGTGAATGTACCAACAGGTCTTCTGTAGAACCTTTGTGCAAGGTTTCTAAAACAACGCATTGTTGTGATAAGGCTTGAGGATTAGAGGAGAGTGCCAACAATTGGCTCGACCCTCCGGCTTCACTTCTTAAGTAAAAAAGTTGTTCTTAGCTATCTGTGAAACTGAAACCCCATTCGTCAGGGCCCGCTTGACTACATCCGCGGCACCCAGATCTATTCGGTATTGCGCCGTTACGTTTTCCTTCATTCGGTCTGCCGCCAGGGCTATATTTTTGTTTATTGTTCAGTCTAAATATTATCTTCTTATTATTGGTTGAGAGACCATTGCGTCACCCGTAGATAACTGCCTGCAAATAATGGTTCGCATATGCGCAATATTTCGTATTGTGTGTTTGCTGCAAATATTAATTTGTACGCACATGCGCAGTCCATTTATTTATCCGTCAACGTGCCTAACATTCGAATGTAGCAGATGTGCAGAGTTTTCGGAAGAAGACCTTGCAAGTTTAATTAAAGAAAAAAACAGTGAAAAAAATTAAATGATCAACCAACTATTGAACTTGTTTATCACAAATTATAATTCAACAATAATTTTTACTACCAAATAGCGCGTTACTATTGGTTATATTCGATCACGTGATATCCTTAGGCAGTTTTGCTAGGGAAGTAGATTTCCCTGTAATTTATTGCAATTTTTACTCTATTCCGAACTTTCAAAACACCCTTTCCTGTTAAATCCATTCCAATCAATCCAATCACTACTTTTCTTGATCTGAAATCGAGGCTTGTCACGGAAATCTTCAACCGCCATTTTGAACAAACGTCAAACCACGGATATTACAACGGATTGGAACCAATGCATTGTTGAACCTTGCTAAATAGTCAATACTTTTACAAAACCATCACTGTATAGAGTTCTTGGAGAGAAGTTTCAGAAGGTAAAGCTACGACAGCAGCAAAATTAGGTAAGCAGCAAGTTGTGAAATCAAAGGGGTTTTTTAATACCAAGTCCCTGCCGGAAAGTTTTTGTTCGAGTAAGCTGAAAAATCATACTCAACATGAAAGAAGACCGGGTTCATTCAGGTTTGCGAATCTATTTGTAGTCGTTATTTCAATCAAGTGATTTACTGAAGTTTGTAGTTAAAACTGTAAAACTATGCCGAGTATTGTTATTTTAAAAACTTTGAATCGGAAAACAAACTGGTTTCGGTTTTAATATTATGCATTGTTCGACAGTTCAATGATGTCCGCTTTAAGACTTTTCAAAACACTCTTTCTGAACCAAAAGTTGCCTAAAACTTGTTAGCCCAGCGTTGCCCGAATAACTCTTTGACATATTTTGGAAAAGCAATGGTTTCCAAGTAAGTTTCATGATAAAGTGCTGAAAAAATCCGTCGATTGTATCAGCTTAAGTCGTCTATTTTTGTTAGCAGATCAATGCCATCAATAAAACTTTATTCGCGCGCGTCAACTGTTGAGTGTCGGTTGTCTCGAATAAAAATTATTGTTGAATTATAAAATGAAAAAACTACTTCCGTGGTATAAGTTTTATTGAGTTTATTCAGTCCCTCGGCTTCCAAATTGTCCTCAAAGTCTCTCATTTGCCCTCGACTTCGTCTCGGGCAAATGTTCACTTTTCGGACAATTTCTCGGCCTCGGGCCTGTATAACTCAATACAACATACCACGGAAGTAGTTTGTTCACTAAATATCGTGATTTTGAGAGTATCTCGCAAATCAATTGTTCCCCTCCGTCTTCGGAATCGGTAAATAACTGATTACTCGCCACTGACAAACTACGACATTTTGCTCAACCTCGTCCGATAATGCCAAGTCAAATCCATACACGAACACTTTCACAGGGCAAACCAAGGGCATCTGACCCCGGTTGAGTTCCAAGATGGCCGGGCATTTGATGCTTAATCGCGTACCCGACTCCCGGGCATATGACACCAGAATTAAAAACTCGTTTACAGTAAACAGTATACTCACGAACGGCAACCAAAAAATATAAATCAAAACAGCGCTAAGGCAAAGCCGATTTTATTTGTATATTTTTATGTACGCAGTAAATCGATGTAGTACGAGGTTAACTAAAAGTGAATATTGAGTATAAATAAGACTATATCTAGCACCCGTCGGCCGCAGGTTTGTCCGTTCGTTTTTCCCTTTTAAACATTTCTCACTTGCTAACGACGTAAAAAAAGAGAAATTTTTGAATAAACTGTCAAAAAATCAGCTAGCTTTGCCGATTCAACCAGAGTTGGACTAATATTGTCCAAGACGGTGAATAGTTTGAGTTGATGTTTTGACAGGCCAAGTTTCGTGTTCATTTTCTGTAACTTACGCCTGATACCGCGTCGTTGGCTTAATGACAAATTAAGAAAAGAATAAAGGATCATGTAAAATGCCACCCGATAGTTTTTGTTCTTATACAGTTTTATCCAACATGAAACTGTTTCGTTTATTAAAAAAAATGTTTACATTATCCATTTGCTTATTCCTTCAGACAGTGTTGAAGGGGGGCGGACATTTGGCCATCAGGATAGCTTTTGACAGCCGCGCATTTGACCAAAGTGAGGGTTTGGGAGGGTATTATTTCTCTATATTATTGTAGATGCATGCTGGTGTAATAGGAGGTCCCAAAAATATTCCCATTCAAAGTGAAACAAGTTCAAACTGGGTATACTAACTTCCAAATTCCAAGGATAATAAACCTTTCACTATCAAAAGTGCCAAATGTGTTGGCAAATTCCCTTGATTCGCACAGTAAGTTTAAACTTGTTAGGCTTTTAATTCAAAACTCGGTCGAGCACAAACGATCTGGGGTTTGGACCTAAACTATGCAAAGCAGGCTACCTATAAATAGGTTGGGAGGATTGATTTTGCACTTCATCCTAAAGAGTTTTGACCGAGTGATCAGTTCCTTTGGTCTCACAGACAATTATTTTACTGAATGCTAATACGATAAGGAGAAGACAGATGTCGATTGAAAAGGCGAGTGAAAGGGATTTTTAAGTGTTTCAAAGTTCTCAAAATGCAGGGACAGGTGAAGAGGATATGTAACAGTTATAGTCATATCTTGGTACAATAACTATAATTATATGGTACATGCAAAGCGGGAGTAAACACTCCTTTATATTCACTCTCCGTTCAAGTGCAATATACCCCTATAACAGCCATTTTAATTCTATAAAATGTTTTGTATCAGTGAATAGAATAAAACAAAAATGATGGAAATCGGTTGATTTCTCAACTTTACTTTACATTTTAAAATTGTATCGAGATAGTTAACGACCCCCTTTTTTCGCTAACTGCCAGGGGACTGGGTCGAAAGATGACTGACGTCATTCCGGAATTGTGATCATCGGATAATTTCTCATGCTTCTTTCAGCTGAAGTTGTGTCGTACTGCTAAAAACAAAGAAAAAAAATCTTGCCTATTACCGTTTTGCGTCCGCAAATGAGCAAGAAGCGAAAATCGGGAGGACGGGTCTTGCCGATTACCGTTTTGCGTTCGCAAATGAGCAAGAAGCGGAAATCGGCAGGACAAGTCTTGCCTATTACCGTTTTGCGTTCGCAAATGAGCAAGAAGCGGAAATCGGCAGGACAAGTTTTGCCTACTACCGTCTTGTGTAGAAGTTTGATAACAGTAATAAGCATTACCGATATGGGCTTCCGTAATGTTCAGCTATATAAGCACACGAAAGGGGTGTCTAGGAACACGAGCCGTAGGCGAGTGTTTTTGGCACTATTTCAGTGAACTTAAAAACTCACAAGTGCCTATATAACTGAACATGGCACGCTAGCGAGTTTTCTATTTCTTTTATAAAATAAGCAAAGAAAACAATTCCGCGGAAATGCAAGCAAACGTTTTTACATGTACTTATCAAAACCACAATTAGCAACAATTTCAGTAAAAACGTTTTGATTGAGTTTTCAAATAAAGTTTGGTTCAAAACTAACATTTCTACTTCAACAAGAGCATCAAAAGCATTTCAATTTGTTGTTCGAAAAAAAAGAAGACCAAACTATGTACTTAGCTGTACATTTCATCAATTTCAACTGCTGAGAGCGACCTCCTCCGTGCAAAAAGTCTTTTATAAATTTCGGTGCAGCGAATAATCCTCAGATATATCGATCCATCTCGAGCTTCGTACTCTTAACTTTCAAGTTCAGAATGTTCCACATTTCCTCTGTGTTTGATGTGCCCAGCAATTCGAGTAGCTGTACATGAAGTGTTGACACTGTTGTGTAAATCAAGTTGTTCGAGTACGTACGGGATTCAAGTCTTCCCAGATGTTTGTATTCCTTCATCAACTGCGGCAATTGCAAGCTTCAAAAACAGTTGGAGATGGCTTCTTACTGTCAGTGAGCACATCATGCTCGAGTCCTCTTCAAACAGGCTGAATTACTTTTGTTTCTTCGCACTTCCTTCTTCTGTTTTTCTTCAGTTTCAAAATGAAACACAGACGACGATGGCGGCGCGCGAGCATGTGGCACCACAGGCAGCTTGGCATGTCGCACGTACAATGCCACTCTAAATCTTAAATCACTGCAAAAAATATTTTTAAAAAGTAAGATTGCAACTAAAACTTGGCAACAATTTGCTTATTCGTCAGCTTCCTCCATTTCGAAAAAGGGCTCCAAAGGTTATAAAGCACTTAAGTACAATAATAAAGCACGCTGCACAGCCAATCAGAAGGCGCGTTATATCCGCTTATGCAAAGCAAAGCAATGCAATGTAATACAATACAATGCAATGTAATAGAATACAAGGTAATACAATAAAATGCAACGCAAAGGAATAAAACGCTATGCAAAACAAACTACTTATTAACCGAGAGCGAGGTCTGTACGATAAATATCAAACTGAAGCCTTGCATTGCTGTGTTGACCGAGCGATAGAACAGATGTAATACAAACTGTACAACATAGCATTTATCTTTGTTGCATGACTATTCATGCAAGGTTACCCCTATCCAATTTCTGGCTATGTGAGCTCCAGAATGCGAAATATAATGCTGCAAAACGTACGGACAACTTACACACAGGGCAGGTGCCGGGAGCAGCCGTGTAGAGGAGCACCGCTGACTACCTGGAGAAACTGTGTTCAGTCACCTTAATAAGCGGAGATTTTAAGTGAGTCCAAAAGGCGCGATCTTCTCAAGGCCTGGCTAAAATAGGATAAATGTAGCGCGATACATTATCGCTTGCTACATATATCCTGAATGTTTCTCAGTTTAGCCACCTCGGAAACATTATAGCACGTAACAAAATTTGTAGCAGAGACAAAAAAATGTTTCTGGGAAACATCAGAAACATTTCTTGTATCCGCTACATGTATCCCAGTTTAGCCGCCATCGGCGACATGTCGACCGCTTACGGTAACCTAGCAACGGTTGCACAGATTCAGCCCTAATCCGACTCAAGAATAAACCACAACACATGAATTAACGGCCGAAGAAGTGAAAGTGTCGAATCATAAGAAGAAAGTGAGTTTAAAGGAGCGTAATTGGCGTGACGAGGAAATAGAACAATTCCTTCAAAAACTCCTCTCTCCTGCCTGCTATTCAGCCAACTTCTGTCTGGGCGTTTTATCCTCGGTTCTTCGTCTTCCTCTTCGCCATCGGTCAAAACAGCGCATATAACAAACGCGGCCGCCATTAATGCAAATTATTGTCAAAACAGTCGCATCGTGCATGCGTGTAATGGTGATTGCGTGGCTAGCAAGGATACGCGCGCCCTTTCGCTTGATTGTAGCTTGCTTGTTTAGACACTTGCTGGCGACATTTTGGCAACAATGCACAGACAGCCCAAGCTTACAATGTGAATAATATAACACATAGTTGATGAATTGCTAAATCGAAGCCATTGTAAGACTTTGTATGGAAAATTCACCCGTCTCTCAAATATCCGAAAATATTGCTACGATTGTACAAATAAAGTTTACCTACCCTGAGTTCACTCTGTACTTGTGTGTTATCTGCATTTTGGACGCGATTCGAGGAGTTTTAGAGCGAGAAAGCGGCGAAGAAAGAACGAGAAGAGAGAGAGAGGGAAAGGCAGGAGTCTTCACTCATCAGATCGCCGAATTTCCACCACAAAATCCTCTCTCAGCTCCACGATTTTCAGCAAATCGCCACAAAATTGACATATCCAAAAAGCCAAGTAAATTCTCAATCACATATGTCCTTTACAGCGAAAAGTCAGCACATTTAGTCGTTCAAATTTTGAATTTTCCCAGACCGAATTTGTTTCCGAGATGCTTGTGATTTCGTACTAGACATCAACCGTTGGCGACGCCGAGCGATCGGCTTTTATCTTCGCTCTGATTGGTCGAATAAGATGACAGCGACGACAACGACACCTCGGCTCGATTGCATTGCACGCTACTCGTTTATTTCAATCTACTGCTTCTGTTTTACAACGTCGTGAAGCGCATGAAAGGTGGGTATGTTCTATTTACAGCTACGACAATAAATAAATCAACGTTTAACTTGCTAATTTAAAGGGAAAAAACAACTGTCCACGTAAAATTATTGTCAAAGCAGCAAGACTGAAATAAAATCGCTGTGACAGTGATGGTACTGACAGTGATGTGACAGCAATGAGGGTGACAGCGTTGCAATAGCGATGTACATTGCGGTGTAACAGCGATGCGAACTGGCAGCGCTGTAACAGCGATGTGCACTGACAGCACTGTCAGTTCGCATCGCTGCTACAGTGCTGTCAGTTCGCATCGCCGTTACAATGCTGTCTGCTCACATTGCTGATACTGCCTGTCTCTGTGCACATCGCTCATTACAGCGCGCTGTCATTTCATATCACTGTTACATCGATGCTCATATTACTGTAACAGTACTGCCACCTGCGTCACTGTTGCTGCACTGTCAATAACATTACTGTTGCATCGATGTCACCATTATCGCTGTCACAGCGTTGTGCTCATTTTTACTGTTACAGCAATATGTTCCTTTTTACAGTAACAGTGCTGTGCACACTGGTGCGTAGGCACTGTACAATTCTTCCTGTGTAAGTTGAGATTTTCGACGAACAGTACAAACCCTGGCCTCTTTTATTGTCTGTCCTTTGCTAGGTTAAGTTCTTGACAACCTTGATAACCAGTGGACGAGGGCATGGCAAAGCAATAGTCAGAACTCAGTGAGCCGCATGTGAGAGTTCGTGCTGTTAATTAAAAACCGAGTCCCTGAGTGGAAAGGTATAGATAATTTGGACTGACTGCGACGCCTGCCGCTCACTTGCATGTTTTCAAATACGACCGAACGTAAGAGAAGCCCTCTAGTCTAAAACTAAAGCTTGAATATACATCAGAAATGCGACTTCCTCGTCAGCTGAAGTGCTCCATTGATGTTCTCCAACAACAGTCCATAGATTCCTTGGTTGAAAGTCGATACGCAAACACTAGAAAAAGAAATATTAACGAACGATGTAGCAGAACTACTACCATTATCACAAACTACACATACAGACAGTACTGCTTCGCCCTTTGAGGACTCAACACTGCAGCTCAGAGAAAGATTTTAAAACTGAACTTCTTTATGCTCAAACTCAAAATGGGTTTGATGACCAACCTTCCATCGTCCCAGGCCGCCAGTCCTGACAATGGTCCGGCTCCTGAAAACTCCTCGGTTAGCAAGCATTCTAGGAACAAAAAGATGTGTGTTGATGTATAACAACTTTTCCACACGAACCAGATAAGTTTAGAGATGCTCGTTAATTACTAACTGTTCGTAATTCTATAGCTTATAAAACGTACAACTTTGTTTTGTTGTCCTGGATCCGAGACTGAGCGGCATGATTGTTGATTGTTCTTAGTTTGTTCAGTTAACTAGTCTCATTCTCAATTTGTATTTTGTAAGATATATTACAGCATATATAAAACAGCTGATTAAAGGGTGACAACATGCATTTCATTCCGTCGATGCTCAAATATGGCGCCACTACAAACGCAAGGTGCAAATAGAGATCAAAGAGAGAAAGAAGGAATTTTACGGGGAAAAAATACAAAACACCCAGAAAGATTATGTCCGACAGTGGCGGCGCACATGCAGTTAACACAATGTCCGATCGCTCTGACAGCCAAACTCGGTTCCTTCTTGTGCGCGACAACACTGTCCTCTCGGAAAGCGCCGGAGCTTGCATGTAAAGTCCCTAAACCAGTACAGTGTACTCAGTTCACACCCGTGGCTTGTGATATTCCACCCCTTGCCACCGCGTGCTTTTCACAATTGCTTTCGTCTGTTGAAAAAGTCCCTGTGGTACATTCCGTTGACGTGTGTAAAAAACTTCTGGAAATTCGGGCTAATAAAGCAATGAGCCCTGACAAAATACCGCCACGGATCATTTAAGAGTTCGCCTATGCACTGGCCGAACCTGTCATGCAGGTCTTTTTAAAAACACCAACTTTTTTCTCGGGAAGTTCCAGCAGTATGGAAATACTTTAACATCACACCCGTCCCGAAGGTTAAGCAGCCCCAATGTGAAGGCGACATACGGCCAATCGCTCTTACCCCCGTCCTATCAAAAGTCTTCATGGAGTCTTGAGAATACTGGCGAGTATACTGCCCCAAATCAGTCTGGAAGTCTTTGAGGGTCGTGCACTAGTTTTTGTCTTCTTTACCTTGTCCACAACTGGCTCTCCGAGATGGATAACCCTGGCGGTTACATAAGAGCTTGTTTCCTAGATTTCAGCCAGGCCTTTTGACCGAATTGACCATAACATCGTTATTAGAAAGCAGCGCTCGATCATTACATGGATTTGCAGTTTTCTTACTGAGCCCCGTCAGTGAGTCAGGCTCGGTAAGAACGTATCTAAATGGCTCCCTGTTGGTGCTGGTGTCCCACAAGGGACCAAACTTGGGCATATACTGTTTGTTGTCATGATAAAGGATCTGAAACTAGCATTCCCGCGCTTCTCATCAAAGAAGTATGTGGACGACATCTCTCAACTGCCGACAAACAAAGCATCGCGTCGAGGCCACATGCTCAAAAATACAACAAATTTATGAAGTGAGCACATAGCCTCGACTTGAAGATTTTGTTTGTGAGCAGTGGAGCGTAATTCGGAAATGGGCTATTAGGATAATAGCATGGTTCCTGAGAAGGAGGGAGGGAGGGCTGTCCAGCAGACACATACCTTGCGAGTCTCTACTCCAAACCTTGATGGTCATATCGTGTGATGACGTCATTATCCTGTAAGCAAGTCACACGGCACAAACAAAATATATAAGTTTAAGAGAGCTTTTGTGTATGAATGTCATATTAACAAGTCTTGGGCTCACAGAGCCTGGAAAAGCACACCTTTTTAAAAAGAGTTAGGGACCTCTTTTGTCTCAACGAAAATTAAGAAGAGTTCCGCCACATACTATATAATAAATGGTATTTACGGTGTTAAGTTCTTTAAAAAGGGGTTCCTATTTTCTTAAGAAAAAAAGCTACTCTTTTCTGGTAGAAAACTCTTTGCTTAGTTGATTTGTCTTGTAGTATCTTGTAGAGACAACTGTTTGTTGTACTTTTTATCATGGTTCTATTCAGGTCTTGAGAGCTACATCTGAATGACACTGCCAGGTTTCATTACTTTGTAGAGCTTACTGTCTTTGATTTATGAATTTGACTCTGTTTGTCAAAAGAAGAACTTGCTTTGAAATTGTAGTTTAAAACAGGTTCTTATGTAAAGAGGTCTAAAAGGAAAATCGTTTTTTTTTACTGTATTACAGGAGTTTGGATGCATATACGCGAAAACGAGCTTTACAAAACATGCTGAAGCAGGCAACAGATGTACTTCCTTAGTACATTCTTGTTAGTTTGAGAGATATTTCGTAATAAAATACTAAATTCTTCACGGGGGGGGGGGGGGGGGGGGGGGGTG
>JAOBYE010086449.1:0-20345 GCA_025403585.1 Parazoanthus swiftii
GCCCTTCATAAACCCCCCCCCCCCCCCCCTGCATGGCTGCAGCAATGGATCTAGATCAGTCATGATAAGCATGTAATTGATCATGAATCTCATCATTCTTGGAGACAATTGAGGAATCTCGAAACAAGAATGACTAAGAAACAGAGTCAGAGAAAATAAATGACTCCAGATTGCGATCATCTCATATTATATATTAATCGGTTTGACCTGATATAAACACGTGTTTCTCTGATTGTTATGGAATAATTGATGATCTCATATTTAATACATACATATTACCCTCACAAACAACTACTACAGTATAATGTTCACTCTTAATATAGTTACCTTCCCACCGGCAAACTAATCAGCAGAGTTCCGAGTTACTTTGTCAGTTAAAAATATCGAGAAAGCCGAATTGCCCGCCATTTTGAGTTAGCAATGTTTACACTAGCGCCCAGTCTATTCGCATCAAAAGAAAAAGCTGGCAGATATAAACGACTGGAACATCGGGCAATAACGGCAAAAACGTATCAGTATTACCTTCAAATTTATTATTTTTTCTGCAGAGGTATCAGATAACTGATGTAAATTTGAATCTGATGAAATATCAAAGTAGCCGATAAAAGAAGATCGCCACAAAAAGGTCTGGAATAGTCGGGATATAATATTAGACACCCACTGACTGTATGGTTCGTTAATTTAGTTACAAATTTAGTATAAGTAAGCTCAATTTTCAGTTGGTCAAATATGAATATAACACTTTCTTAAGCTTCTCTGACTTCTCTAAATATTAAGGCCTACGACGTTCAAATTGTAACGCACCTTGCCATCTTTTTCGATATGCAAGAAAACACAAAACTGTATCTTTACCGTTTTTTTCTGCTAGTCCATATAATACATAAATGTCGTGTCACAATGGTCCACAATCATGAGTTACAAAAGTTGGAACTAAAGTTGACTTCAAACGAAAAACCATTTCATGCGAAATTTTGATTACAATTTTTAAAGTCAGCTTTAACTCTGTTTGAACATTGAATACAGATATGTTGTATCTATATGTTATATACGCCAGCAGACATGCTGTTTCATGTTTAACAACTTTTGTCCCTCTCTATATCTGGCACAGTTCTGGCGATAAGTATTTTTGAACAGCTTCGCAGCGTTGTATGCAGCTCTCAAGCAGAGCTTTTGGTTACTTTTGAATGCAATATTGGAGTCAGTTCTTCGTTTCTATATCTTGATTTGTAATGTGACACTTTATTTTGAATAAACCAGTTCAGCAACCGACTACTGTAAGATGAATTGAAAAATTGTTAATTAAACTAATTTCTATAAGTATAAACATTAGATCATCCAAGTATTTTTGAAGCTGTTGACGAGCAAAAGTTAAGCAAAGTTTCAACTTATTATCTTTGTAGTTAAGCAAAGTTTCAATTTTTATCTTTGTTTCTCGTTGTTGAGAAGTAACGAATATGATAAAATTACACTATCAATGCTTACGTCGAAGATGAAAACTAGCCAGTCCTGAAAAGTAAAAGCTCTTTTCTTTAAATGAAAACTTGACTGAAATTATCATTTATTACCTTTCGCTCAATATTTAGTTTTATTTGGTCGAGTTCTTGTTGATTTTCAATTACGCCGGTCAACAATCGATCAAAAATTTATGTATTCCACGTATCAGTTACTGATCAATTCACCAATTGACGACCGCAATTTAACCTTAATTCCACTAGACAAGGCTAGCCTACGGTGGTTTAAAAATAGACCCGTTTTTTTTTGCACATGTAAAGCGCCTAAATAATAGTGAATGGGTCAGATACATTTGGTATTAGTTACTGCATTCTCTTCATTTTTCCACCAAGTAACTACCCGTCATTCGCCACCTGTCTTTGTACACTACCTTAATCAATCCATTTGTTTAACTAGTGAAAGACAATCTGCTTTCCTTTATCAAGAACAACTGCTAATAAAATCTTTTACGCTGAAGTTGCATTTGGCAAATTCCACAGCATTTAACTGTAGAATACTAAATTGTTCGTTTGGTAGATTTGGTAAATTTGCAGGCTGGACATGACTGAAGTGTTTCCGCGGGCGCTTTAACAAACAACTCCATTCCATTTTTGTAAAAGCAGTACTAACTTTAGACAGTATGGCTCAGTTCGAATCTTGACTTTTTGATACATTCAGCTCAGCGTGAAACACTGTTTTAATAACATGTGCTAAAGAAATAAAGCACAGTAACTCAAGGTCGGAATCCAGGTATGATTAGCTGAAAAGTCTTTGTCGACGCTATCGTAGTTCAAACCATTTTTTCGCTTCATTTCTGTTTCTAACAAAAAGAGTTAAGAATTGTTGACAATCAAATTTAGTGTAAATACTCTGTACTTCAGTGCTGTTTTACATATATAAGACTGATAAAAGGCACATTGACCTATAAAACCAATAAGTGCCTGCATAAGGATTTGTGTAATGTCAGTTTCTATATAGTTCATTTGTAATAGCGTATTACACAAACAGTCATAACTTCAAAAAACTCGCAGCTGACCGTTAATCTTACTTGCTTTATATACAATACTATCTTGAAAGGTTTTACAAAAGAACTCGTTCTCATCACAAGCAAGTGCCTCTTATACATAATTGCTGCGATAAAACTTGGTATTAATTATTCTCTTCTGTTTTCCAACAACGGTCATTACCCGTCGATTACCACCTGTCTTTGTACACTATCTTAATCAAACGGATTTTTCAGCTTGAGAAAGACAATCTGTTTTCTTTATCAAGAACAATTGCTGATAAAATATATTACGACGAAGTTACATTTGGCAAATTCCACCATTTTATTGCAGAATACTAAACTGTTTGTGTGGTGGATCGTCAAATTTTGCACAATGTTGCAGGCGCTCTTGAAAATAACCCCTTTTCATTTTTGTTCGATCAGTTCATATACATTTTTACACAAAAATGTTGCATACCTTGACTTTTGGGTAGATTGAACTCAGCGTGAAACATCTTTTAAATCAACAGTTTAAAAAAGTATGACAAAGTAACTTATGATCAGAATTCTGGTTCAAACCGTAAGTTTTCAGTTTCCTACATTTCTGTTTTTCACAAAATGTTAAGAGTTGTTGACAATTGATATTAGTGGAAATGCTCTGTATTGCAGTTCTGTTTTAAGAGCATATTGACCTCTAAGGCGAAAAAGTAAATGCTAGCTGAATATGTAATACGGATGTATGAAGTACCAATTTTTACATCGTACAATTAATCACGAGTTTCACAAAGTTACAACACTGTTTGATGGCCTACTGTACTTCAAAGGCTATCCGATAAATGGAATCATACTAGAAAGCATTTCTCAGATCGTTCAAATTAAAGATAACCTAACAACACAGACCATTTGTTCCCAACTTTATCAAGGCTAAATAAGAAATAACTCAATAAATACTTACAGCAGTAAATGGAAGGGGACTCGCCGAAGCCTATGAGTCCCCATGTCTTAGTACAAGGGGTACCCAGAGACTGAGCTACTGGCGTTATGAGCAGCTAGTTGAATTAACTGGTTATTATCAGCCGGTTAATAATAGATGAATTTGACGTTCGTGAAATAATAATATCTGTCAAAGTCGTCTCGTTATACACCTTTAAAATTATGTAACATCTTCTGAGACATCACGAGATAGAATTCACACTTGGATAGCTTAGATTCCCCGGCATCATTCTACTGCACAGATTTAGTGTTTGCCATTAAACAAAAAATGTATGTGGCACAGTTGTTTAAGATAGTTTACAAAAACTGCCTTGCCACCTACAGCGACCAAAAATTACAAGTAAAAACAAAATTTGTTACAATAACGTCAAACCAAAACATTTCGACGAGAAAGCCGTAAGCTATTGTCCTCGAAATAACAAACCTGCGAAAGGCTCTTAAAGATATAACAAACTAAGCGCAAATGAATGGGCAAAGCTCGTGCATTGTTCCTGAAAATGTCTTGTAAAGCAGCTACGGTTGAAAGAACTTTAAACTAGCAAACTAAAGACCCCTTTGGTTCTTACGTAATTCCCAGGGCATTGGTTGGACGCGTGAGTTGAGCCTGCGTTACAAATCGTTGACCGGGGTGGTTGGGGGAGGAGGGGGGAGGTTGCCCTCACATAGATATAACAACTCCCGATGTTTTTAGTTTCGCGTTCACTTGTATACAGCTTTTTCATAAAAGGTTGACCTATGAAAAGCGCAATATATACTCAAAGCCTGCGGGAGCTCGAATATTCAGTATCGCTAATTGTATTGTGAGTTCGTATTTGCGCAATTTATCAAAAATACTAAGTCTTGAGCTTTGCTGGTTACGTTTCAGTTCATTGAACGCCCGGATGGTACACAGTGTAAAATCACAGGACTCCCATCATTCCTTTCGTGCTTGCTATATTGCCTTGCAGATGTCATGTTTTTTTAAAACCTCTGTAAGTACCGCGTGTTTCTTAATAAACGCCCTCCCCCTATCAAAATATTAAAAGTACAAAGAACATTGAATCTTACGTTCTTTCGAATAATGTTAACTTGTTACCGTCTCTGAACCAGATGTTTGTGAAACCTCACTGCTTTTTGAAAGTGTAAGATAATTGATTTGTATCAGATTTGCAAATAAACAATACTATCTCTAATGTGTTAACTTTGTAAATATTTAGAACAGAAGTTTCTTTAGAGTACACTACCAATATCGATAGAGTTGTGTTGCGCTTTCCTGATAACACTTAAGTTTTCGTTTTAAAACAAGCCAAGCTCACAATAATTTTGTGCACGACTCTTGTCACAGCTAGCTTAAGCCGGATTTAATCGAGTAAACGGTTGCATTTCTTTCGTACCGAAATAAATAAATAAATATACTAAACATATTCAAGTAAATTAATCAGACTCGCAATCTAATTTTCGCGGCTGTGCTCCACTTAATTGAGCCTGTGTTTTTTTATTCGTAGAAATGTGAAGTTGATGTGTTATTGCCACAAAATGCGTTAAAATGTGTAGTATACTAAACACAGCAGAAGTGCAACCTTATGAGTCAATGCTGCCCTTGTTTCTGATTAATTTTATGTTAAAGTTTCCGTCAGCTCAACACAAATTCGGCTTGCCGAGTTTTATTTCTTTAAAGTCGAAGTTTGATTGCCTTAAACGTTGAGATTCTACCGCATATTGAGTTGTTTCTATTTAAGACTAAGGCTGAATTTAACTCGACCGCGACCGTTTGAAGCGCGTGTACAGTGTAATTCTCAGTGTCGCGGCAGGTACACAATGCATCCAAGCAAACAGTCGGTTTCCAAAATAAATGTAAAGGCCGCAGTAACATATTAGGCCTTACTCTATATTAAGTATCAAGTAGTAATAACGACCACGCGTACGTATGAGTGTCAATGCTCCGTTGTTGGTGCTGGTATGCTATGGCCGATTAAGAACGGCGCGAACTAAGAATCTGACGACGGCCCGCGTCGGTTTCAAAAGAAGGTGAAATTATTTGTTCCAAGGGCATGCAGTATTTTTGAATTGCTGCGTCTCTTTAAAATAACCTGCGCTTGACCTGACTGTTTTCACAACTGATAACATTGCCAAAACTATGAGAGTGAAGTGGTATTGAAGTCGACTCGTGCCTATAGCACTTCGCTATCGTCTAACGATTATATTTCTCCGTACACACGAAAAGCCTATTTGATAACGCCCAAAACATAAGGCCGGGATTTCTTGTTTTACGTCTGTGAGGTAAGTTCGGAGAGCATGATTAGAGTTTCATAAACTAAAGACAGGACCGTAGCAAATCTGGAAAACTGGGGGGCACCGCCAAGAGCTGAAGGTTTGAGCCTTCTAGGGGGGTCCGGGGGCATGCTCCAAACGTGTTTCCTGGATTTTTTAAAAACGCCATTTGAAACAAAATCAGAGAGTCTAATAAAATATGACAAGTTTTTCTGAAACTTGGAGCAATTTGCTGAGCTTGACACATTTGCTGGGGAAAAAACCGGGGGGGGGGTACGGGCCCCCCCCGGCACCACCTCTTGCTACGGCCTGAAAGAAACAGCGCAAAGAGCATTCAGCTTGAATGCCGTCATTCGACTCTGGAAACATCCCTCTTGGTATGCTTTACATTTTCACCGTATGACTAGCGGCTTATTTGTAGTAGATTCTCAGTACACGTTTTTGTAACTTTTTGACGACAAAAGTTGAAAAGTTTTTACTTATCCGTTGAGCGCACACGAGAGCATACTGTATATTTGGAAAGAATCTCTTAACGGAAATGAAGTATTAATTTATTTTTTTAAAAAATCAGCTGATTTAGTAACACTCCGCTTAAATGAGTGGTGCGAAACCTAAGCGACCGCCGCAGCAATGGAATGAAAATGGCAAGACCTCTATAACTAACTGTTCCATTTATTGAAAAAATATTTAGTGGATAAGTTCAAATTCAATAGTGATAAACAAATACTGCTTAGCAACGTGGTTTCATGTCTCCAAACCAAAACAAAAAGCGTGCTTTATGCTCCCGGGTTCGATAGCGTGGAACTATTTCGGGACCTTCATTCGCCACAATGTCCGCGGACAGATACTTTACGCCGATCGTTATTATCTCAGATGACTTAAAAGAACTCGCACACTTCACGAAAATAGCAGGATAACTGAATGCTGGTGACCCTTTAAGAGGGCCACCTGAAAGATTACTACGTGTAAAGCGTCCTAGCCTCAGTATTGGTATATGAAGTGAAATTTTTCTCCTTCTCTGTGTGGACCCATTTTCGCTCAGAAGTATTATTTGGGATATTTGTAGACCACTTTACCTTAACTCATTTATATCACTATATCGGTTTACTGGTCCTCAGCGGCCAAACCTTACTGGTTACCCACTCACTTATGTGTGCATTTGACGCATTACCATCCTAAGTACCCTTAAGCCACATCAGGCCTTGTAGCTCAGTTGGTAGAGAAGCAGTGATTGATTCCCGCCGGGGTCAGAGATTTTTTCTCTTTCTCCGTGTGGGTCCATTTCTATTCTAGGGTTTCGCTTAAAAGTATTGCTTGGGATATTTGTAGAGCAATTTATCTTTTTTATTTATACCATTAAATCTATTTATAATTAAACTGATCGCCGACGCTGCGAAGTATTCGTTCACCCCTCGCCCAACCTTTTTTATTTTTTACCACGTGGGGTCATGGTGAGGTGAAAATTGTCAGCTCCGAGTAGGTGCCGACTCCTAAAGACGGCGGTCCGAACATCTTTTGTCCCAAAAGCAACTGTTATATGTTTATAGCTGCTAAGGCTTTTCCTCTGGCTTAGTATCCCTCAGTAGATCACCGAACGCAAGTTAAACTCCAAATGTCATAGTGTTTTAGACCCGAGGGGCTAAAATGTTCAAATTTTCACACTGACTCTTTAGAATTTAAACATTTTTCAGATCCGCATTTCAGTTTATTAGATGAAATTTCAGATTTAAATCCCCCGTGCTAACCAAGTAAAGCAGTTAAAATTAAAGTTTGAGAGCCCATGTCACAGCGCTAATCCCCCCCACCCCCCCCCCCAAGGAGACTTCTGTCTCTTGGGGCTTGACACAGTTTGCTTGCGTTTTTTTATTCGCAAAGTATTGGTTTTTTGTACAGTTGGAATTGTGCCTCCATTCATGACCTAGTGGAATTACATATCTTTCTTAAAAACTAAATTATACACGCAGTAGGACCTGCATTTTGGCCGGAACCGAATTCCGACATTTGTTGCGTGAGCAGGGACAAAGAGGAAGCACTTGAGGTCTTTCCAGATTATTAGAAGAACTATCATTAGAAAGATTTGAGCTTCCATGTTGAAAAGTATGATTTGTTACCAGCTTTTTCAAGAGAAAATGCATGCTTATCATTACCTTGCCTGGTACAAATCACACGGTAATCTGAACGCAGCTAGATAAACGAGCTCTTATGCAGATCCAGGATTTTAGCAAGGGGGAGTCGAGCAGAAAGATTGACGACCTCGGAGTAGTCTTTTACAAATATATATTATGGAAGAATCATGTGGAATACGTTTGTAACAAAGTAGCAGGAAGGATTGGCGTCTTTAGCCGGATTAGACGGTTTATCACAAACGAAGCAGCCTGAACCGTGCATACATAAATTATTCAACCCATGTTCGACAAAAGTGTGGTTCACCAAATTCTGAGTCACTTTGTCGACCTCCTCTGTCAGATTAGAATATTTTAACTCTTGGTGTCTAAGCTGTGATCTCAACTGCAATTATGCAGAAATTAATCAATTCTAAGAAAACTTTCGGGTAAAAGTGGTTTGAAAGTTTTGTGTTGGTTTGAAAGTTTTGTGTTGCCATGGAAACGACCAACATGTAACAACCTAAACTTCTATTATTTTATTTTTCTCTTGCCAAGTTTGGCTTTCATAGCTGTTATCTTTCTAACGCAATGTCTTTTTGAATGATAACTTCTAAGAAACTGCCAAAGTTGTGTTCAGCCACCTTAAGAACAGAACATTATGGTCCGAGCCGCCGCGTATTCTCAAGTGGAACTACCTCAATAATTACAATCCTTAGTCTTTCTTCACTTTTGGTAATACATTTTGGTTTGCAAAAATATTAATTCCTTACTTTCAATTAAGCAACTTGAGTCCATCAAGGGAGGCTATAAATCCGCATCCATTCAGTAAAGATCTATCATTTCTTCTTCTGTTTCATTATCTGTCGATTCCTGATTAGGTCCAACATTTTCCATTGCAAAGCGTTTTACAATATCTTGTAATCCGTTGTTTAAACGTAGCTCTTCGATCCTCCTTTCCTTTTTGCTTCCAGACAAGAACGATACAACCTTTGGCAAAGAACTGGTGACAATAGCCACAAACGCCTGAACTGTAGGAGCTATTCCCATCGGCTGTGCAAATGCCATTATGCATAAGAAAATTAGAAACATAAAAAGTAATATTCCAATCTGTTTGAACAACATCAAACTAAATGCCTCACATTTAGGCATGAGTTTCTTGCAAGCTATATCAAAAATCTCTTTTGGAATTCCCGGTACTTGTTGGTCATCAAAGTAAACGGTTTTCTTTGTGTGGCCTTGTTCAATGTCGTCTCGTTTTACTTCATCATGCTTTAAGCAGACTTCAAACAGTTGAAGTTTTAAGTTCAAGTATTCATTTGTGAAAGACCTATAGTTACTCAAAAGATACACGAATGCCAGCAAAGCTAATGTAATATAAGGCAGGAAGTCTATCACATTTGAGATAATTCCAAGCAATGTGAAAACTGCAGTTAGGTTTATAATAAGGAAAGCATTGTTTGCAAAAATGGAAATTGTCGACCCGTAAAGTAAAGGCAACACACCAGATTTGTAAATCTCAAGTACGACCTTGTTGCCGTTTATAACACTTTCTCTTGGCCCAAGGAAGTTAAAAAAAACTATAATAGGATCTGTTGCAATACAAAACTGGACGATAAATAAACAGCATAAAATCAATATCAGTATAGGAACACACATACAAAGTAAAAGCAAAACTGCCATAAACTTGAGGCGCGAAGTTGAAATTACTGCCAGCGTGGACACTAAGTATGAAAATATACGATAAAACTTATTTAAATATTATATCTGTAAATAGAAATGATGCTTTATCTCTTCCGTCACCGTGCCTCGTGGTTTTACACCTGTTAAACGACAAATACTACACCGGCCGGGAGAATCGTACGAACTACCAAAACTCACGACTATGGACAAAGTTATATGAAGAAAGCAAACTCCTATGAAATACACGCTCAGTGTATGGCCGAATATAGAATTTAAAATTACCATCCACGATCGAACACCAAAAGCACTGCAAAGAGCAAGGAGAAAGTTAATTGGAAAAGGCACGACAAAAATCATTATAAAAAACCGTTTCATGCCGTCCAAAAGCTGAGAGTTTCCATTTGGTATGAAGTAGTACGACATCGTACTACGCAGTCCAACAGGGCTGATAATGTCCGGCTCCAGCAGTCGCACGCCTTCTTCACTCGTGCGTATCGATGGAAGCCAAAACGAGATGGCCAGTGTAAGTACGCGAATTCCAATCCAAGAACACGTAACGCACAACCATAGACCAGCCGAAATGTTGAAATACATGTTTAACCATACATTTCTGGGTTTACGATCGCAGATAACTTTGGAATTTACGCTCCTTGCTTCACAGCAGTGAGAAGCACTTTGTCGAAGGAAGCAAACAGTTCCTTTTGACTGGGCAACAACGCGAAGCACTCCCGAAGCTACCCAGTTTTGAAGGTCAATGTCCTCTGTCTTGTTTTGACCGGTTTTGCATTTGGTCAGTTGAGCAATGAATGTTATTGTCGTGTGAGCTGTTGAACGAGTTAACGTGTGCAGAGAAAACAAGGCCAACGCATCAGTGTCGGAACCCGATGCTGACAAAGTATTCAGCGGGAGAAGCGGTTCTTCACTGCTACTTGCCTAGACAAGAAACATAGGGAATGTTGCAGACCTGCTACTGTTAGAGCTGAAGGTCGAGAAGTTCGCATGTCTAGCGTTTGTTGGGACTGAAGGTTTCAACTTTAACTCTTTAACTTCGATCTTTATAACTCTTACGTGCTTGGTGTTCTGGAGCTGCTTGAAAGTTTTCATGGTCTCTCTTTCCTTTTCCGTTGGCAGCACAAATTGTAGACATTGGTCTTTCCGTTGAACTGCCAACATGCAGCTGCACTGCACTGCAACACACAAAACAAACTCTATCTGTTTCTTCCAATTCATCTCGAGCGTGAAAATAGACGCTTGAATAAACTACTTTGAACCTGTTTTTTGTTTTTACTAGAAAGATGCATGCAGTTGCCGAAAATATAGACTGAGGCCTGAGTTTGGACTGAAAAGTGATTATACCGCACTCTAGCAGCTGTTTTAAACCACTGAAAATACAGGGATTACTGGGGAATTCCCAAATATCTTTTGACAAAAAATGACTGCTTTCATTGTTAGTAATACTCAGTGAAGGGTTAATAATATTCAAGCGTTTTTAGTAATAACACACATAAAAGTGTTGTTAAGAAATTAAGCAATTTGTTGTTTGATTAGTCGTGTTCCAAAATAAGCATGCACTTTTGATCCTTTCAATCGAGCAGTATCAAAAGCTTTTTTCGAAATAGACATAATAATTGTATTTAGCAAACTTACCGAGCCTGTTGAAAATGTGGAAAAGTCCCGAACGAATGCATCCTTTTTGAGTCTGCTAACAAAGGGCGAAAGTTTTGTTTTGAGATACGCATGAAACTGCCTAGTATATTCAAAACGGGTGAATTGAAAGTGGGTGAATTGAATATACATAAGCTACCATGCAGAAATTTTTATTTATTACTGAGAATTTGCAAAGAGCTGAGGGACAAACATACGGTATACAGACGCATCATTACCGATTTACGCCATCTCCGCTGATTTCTAATGATTTCTCGTCGACCGACCGACCTAGTTTTTTCAAAATATCCGAAACAAAATTTAACATTTGTAATGAATACCTACAATCACAGCTGAATGCAGATGGGAAAACATGCATGAGCAGTTGTATATTTACGAATATGAAACAATATGCAATAAAAAGATGCGTCGATATCGTTTGAAAAAGCTAAGGAAAGCTCATCAACAGCTAGATCGGTTAACACCGCCGCTCCGCCGCCGTCAGAATCAGTTCCAGTTGAATTCCCAAAACACTTACCCCAAAGTGCACTTGAGGTTGACTAAAGACGGACTTGGGAAAAACCTCATTTACCTTCGGAAAATTAAAAGCACATGCCACTTTGTCTGTAATTTGAATCTATCCTGTCAATCATTTTTCGCGCAAAACAAACTGTTATATGGCTGTGTTCTGATTGGCAAAGTGCAGTTCTTGATTAGTTCCTACATCAGTCAATCACCAAACTACTCTGCGAGGATGGCAAGATTGAGGACTTATTCACACATTTCATAAACTTTTTAGTATTACCAGAGTCCTAAAGTTATCTTAATCAGTTCAACGAAGTAGCACCTTCAATGAACTCTGTTTAGTTTGCAACAACTATTATAATGATGTAGGGGAAAACGTGTATAGGCAAGCTTGTGATTTATCTTTCATCGTTAGGGCCGGACGAACTGATCGAAATGACAGTAGTGACTCTCTGAAGACAGCTCTAATTTAACCTTATGTACATTATAGCAAGACCGATTTGTACATGTACATATGTAGCATGGTTAGTTTGTCACAAAATAATTTCGACTGACAGATGTAAGCTGCTGTAAATTTGGATAAAACGGATTTGATATCGCAAACAAGTTCTAAGTCAACTGCTGCATGACATTTTCCTGATTTCTGGGAGCTCACAGTTTAATGCATGGCAGTAAGCGAACAACCTTATTTATCGTGTGTATCAATAACAAGTTGTTTATTTCAATGTGAACACAGCTATCCCTTAATGCTTTGCGCGAGTCTTACAGTTTATTTGCATTCCAAGACTATTACAGTCCTTATTAAAGGTCAGGGGCTGATATTCTTAGAATACATTCATGCGTCTGAGATCTAGGAAAAATACTCGGTTTGTACAGTGGGATAATTTAGATGAGGGGAAGAGGTAGAAAGAGGCTTCTTTTCGAAATTTTACTGTGTTTTGTTCAACGGTCCGGCTTCAATCCATTGTTTCATCTTCTCCATCTTGATAAAGCGCCGGCATTTCGTTTTTCTTTACGTCATTTGCCAATCCCTGAAACAAGAGCCGATTAAAGCGGTGAGCAGACGGAAACAAGGTCAGAAATACTCCCGGTCCTACAGTCACCTAAACTTTCACTACCTCCCCCTAGTTACCATTATGTTGCTTGTAGCCTCTTTAAACTATTGCATAAAATCGCATCAATTTATTATTCGGGTGACGCGAGACGATGTAGACGTCCCACACCACCTCACGTCACCAATATATAGATATGGTGACTTCAGGTCTAAGAGGAGATCTAAATACGGAAACAAAGCAGTGACTTTGCCGCATCACCGAAGTCACCGAGCTGGGTCCAAATTCGATTTTAAATGTTGTCAGCACAAAAAATATTATCAGCTTGTCAACTAGCCCTTATGGTTATCTCAGGTGGCCTGCACTTGTATATTATCTAATAAATATAGTATCTACCCTGTAAACTGAAGTGCAAATAAATGTTGTTGTTGTTGTTGTTGTCAGTAGCAACTGATTATTAGACCCAATTCGTCCATGGTCGTCTTTGTGGTCGCGGTTGTGGTTGTGATCGTGATTGTGGTCGTTATCGTTATTAATCAGTATCATTAATTAGAATATAGTTCAATCAATACTTCAGGCTATGGGAATCCAGTTTCAGAACTCACCATGTCTTGACATATGGCTCTTCCGACAACTTGAGCCTCCGGCAACAGTCCCCTAAACGATGGAACCCTGAAAATGTGTCGCCTGCTCCAGCCCAACTGTGACAAACTTGCAGCGCCGGCGTCACCCACGGCTACGATATAAACAAAAACATTTTCACGAATCAACCTGTCTCTCATGGCAAGTAGATGTTGAATGTTGCTCACTGTTTGCCGTCCTCCAACAATCGCTACTAGGACTTTTTGGATGTAGGGAGGCGTCTTGGAGAAAATGTGCGAGTTACTACCGAGATAACCGATGTTGTTAACGGCTGCATCGGGGTCCCCAGTCAGCACTCCGAAGTTTGTGGCCAGCGATGGATTGTTTGCGTAGGTAGCAACACCAAAATGACTCCTGTGTTTCGCGATTGGGAATCGTTTCACGATACTCCTGACGAAGATTTTTTCCAGGTCAAAATTGGAGAATCCGACATCCTGAGATCCATCAATGAGGAAGAAGATGTCAGCGGTGGCGCCACAACCGGTGATGGTATCTGTTGTTAGAGGGGAGTATTTTGACTTAGCCGTTTTTACTTGAAACGTAGTAATGAGATATTAACAAGATGGGAATTAGATTAGGCAAACTAAATTAAAAATTTATAAAGATTTTGACACTGGTTTTTATAAGAAAAGAGTTTATGGACGCTTCGAACGTACTGCTCCCCCTCTCAGCTGATGAAAAAGCTAGATTAGATAGGTTATTTACTTCCACTTCTTCCTAGTTAAGCAGGCGTTATTTCCGCCTTCATTTGGTGCCGGCTCTTTAAACTTAGGTTTTTCCGGAGCTCTCAAACGCCGTGTCTATTATTAAAGTAATGCTATTCGGCCTAGCAACCGCTCCGCACCTCGTCCGCTATCTAAAAGCTTATAACCAACGCGCGTTCGAGGAATAATTGTTACTATCGAATTTACTTCGTTATTAAGATTATAGTTTTTTTCGCCGATTGTACTTGAAGGTTCGTCTTAGTAATTTTTTTTATTATGATTGTATTTTTTAATACTGGAAAACCCGCCTAGTTTTTCTATCAACTTTGGCGTAGAGCAAAAAATTCGATGTAACTTTGAAGCAACTGACCTTAGGTGAACGGGTGCAGTGTAGACGACAAATTATACACTTTGTCTGAAAACACCAAATTTAAACACGATAACTCTATAATGCACTTAGCTTTGTTCACAGGTGATGGTTATTGATTGGTCCTGACTGTACACTCAAAGCTGTGTCAACTTGATTTTGGTTTAGAATTAGTCTATGTCTCCCCAAAAACAAACTAAAAGAAGCCTAAACTATTCTTAACGCCAAAATATGGCGCCCCACTGAATCCACAGTCCCTGACTATTCTCCTTCGCGGGGCGGTTACCTAGCTCATCGACCACCCACTGACCGCAAAATAAAAGTTAAGTTGTTTGTCAACAACATGCAGTGCATTTGTACTTACGAGGCGCGACGAGGTTCGTCCACCGAGAGGGTGCGGGTGCTGGTCGAGGTTCTGAAACACGTACAAACAATGATATCACGTTCACATCATGGGCAGATTGACGCTAGAAATTTCATCCAAAACTACTGTAAAATCTGGCTAATTTCGAGGAAGTCTCTAAATATTTTGCGAGATAACAAACAAACCTTAGAGTTATTATTTAAAGCTTGAAAGTGTTTAAACTGATCAATGTTGAAAAATATACGGCTATTAAAATGTGTTAAAAACGAAACAGTTTTGTAAAAGCTCCCAAGTTTTCGATTCGTTTACTCTGAATCTTTTTTGGGGGACAGCTTCTTGCTGCAACCAAGGGACCAAAGAAGAGGGATTTCCCACTCCAGAAATGAAAATAGGACTGGAACCGCCCACCCAAACGGTCTCATAAAGCAATAGCGAATAATACCCAATCATTAGCGGGTACAAACGTGTTGCCGAAACTCGGACAATGGATTTTTTATTTCGCATTCTTCAGTCTTAGATGAGATTAAGTCACATGCTTTGTGTAAAAGTAAAGGTGTCGGGAAGTTTGTCAATGACGATTTGTCCAAATAATGAAATATTCGTTTGAGCACTGCCTTCTGGGATCTTTTGAGTAGACGCACTCAGTCATTTTGTGTTTCAGGAGTGGCGGATGTATGCGTATGGACATAGCAAGCGCTCATTAACACAGTTTCTAGTGCTGACTGCAATGATTCAAGAAAAATTCGTCGACCTGTTCTCAATTTTTTCAAAAATTTCAGCGCTGATCGAGTGAACATCGTGCGTACTGCTTTCGGCGTGTTGTGAAATAGCTGACTCCTGGCTGGCGGCACGTGCAAAACTGTGCTCAACAGATCTTGACGCGCAGCACCGCTTTGTTTCTCAAGAACATTCGTAGACGAACATTCAGGCTCCTTGCACTTGACCTTGTATACAGCTCCTGTGACTTTGTCCTCTGTTGGACGTACTATGCTAAACAGTTTTATATCTCTAACCATGACACCGTAGTATTGCCTAAATATGTCTGATGTGAACAGGCCCCTTATCAAAGGGTTTTAGTTTGAGAAAAAACTCACGTGGTGGACTGATGACATGCACATGTGGCCTATGTACAGTGACTATTGGAGGATTTGGTTCAGGTCTTGGCACTGCAATGGATAGCCTCATAATTATTTACTCTCTGAGTAACAACTGGCTAAAATATGCAATTGTGATTGTTGACAATTCTACTTTTTCCGTCAAAGCGATAGTAACCAAAGCAAGATTATTCTAACCGAAGAATCAACATATTATAAATTCTCCAATCTTGCACATCACATCAAGACCAACTTCAATTGGGCTATTAAGCGAAAGAAATGACTGGCTTTAGAGGAGGAAAGTTTTTCCATGGATCTAATGTGACAAAATTGGTTTTTAGTGTGAAAGAAAAAAAAACCTTTTGAAACGTCATTACTTTCTATCAAGTGCACTGTGTAGGATTTATGCTATATTATTCTAATGAAGTAAATAAATACAAGGATGTCATAAGGAAATTGACCAGTTAAGAAGAGGAACTTACCTGGTGGTCTGATGACGGTGACTGGTGGAGGCTGTACAGGTGCCGGTAGAGGTAGAGGTACGGGAGCTGGTATTGGTGCAGGCCGTTGCCCTACCATTGAAAAAGTGAGACATATTGTGAAAAAATAGCTGGTTATTTGAATATTAAACTAAACACATTGTAAAATGAAAAATTACTAGTTGATATGTACTAGAATGGAAGACGAGGGCAAAAGAAATGGAGAGAGAAAAAGTACTAACATTGCAAGCTGTTGTAAACTAGATTCCTAGTTTTGAAGGGTAGGAAAAATCTCTCAGATAATTATATTTTGTCTTTCATTTACGCGTTTCCGTAAGAGTGGTTTCCGTAAGGATTAGACCTGAACTTGTTAAAACACACAGCTCCTTTTGTATACTTCGAAAGAAGCGTACCGCTTGATTCGAGGGACAAGTTTTTTTCGCATCTTCCCTTTACTGTCAGTCGCACTCTAAACAAAAGGAGCTCTTTCAGCACGCATGTGTCCATCAAATTAATAAAACTATGAATTTATCTTGTGTTGTGCCCTTGTTTTTTAGCTGTTTTCTTCCAGGCTCAATCGATGATCGATCGATAAGCCGCGTGGGGGCTGGGTTCTAGAATAGCGATCGGAAACGATTCGAAAGATTCCGAACGGACTATGAACGCATCCCGATTCAACGGTTCCCGACGATCTCCGAAATATTATCGTACCCAGACCTGACCGTGAGGCTTGGTGACCAGGCGAGCCAAAGCGCGCAGAACAAAGGTAATTTTATAAACTTATAAGGGAGCTCTCTGTGGGCTTCCAGGTCTTATAGTCAGGGTTTGGGTCGGTTTTCAAAACAATCGCAATCCTATGTTTACTCATTCCTCTTTATCAGGATGAAGAGATACACTCGTGCTACGAGATTGATGCAGGTAAAGGTTCGAAACAGCTCTGCCAAGACGGATATTACGAGTAATAGGATTGTACATTGTATTTTGGTTGGTAAGCAGATGCAATGGAATGCGCTTAGCCGAGGTGAGGCTGCATGGCGTTCTCAGAAAAAAAAATACATTTAATGTTGGAGCGGACCAATACTTTGAGTGGGGGTTGCCGCTAATCCATTAAATCCCGACCCTATTCTAAACAAAATCTGTTCAAGAACCATACCCTTAAAGGGGGTGCGTACCACCCGTATAGTCATTTACGGGGAGTACTAATCTCCCACACACGTACTTGTCTTTGTAAGCAATATTTATGTAGGAGCATCCAATTTAGCATGACTAGTTTAAATGGAGTCCTGACACAGCACAATTCTTGTGGAGGAGGAGG
Organism: Parazoanthus swiftii; assembly: GCA_025403585.1. Lineage (NCBI taxonomy): Eukaryota > Metazoa > Cnidaria > Anthozoa > Zoantharia > Parazoanthidae > Parazoanthus > Parazoanthus swiftii. Next base: position 17,691 of record JAOBYE010086449.1, read on the forward strand.
TGACAGTCCACACTACCGGCATTAGCCTACTCCTATCGACAAGTGTGTGCTGAAACTTCAGTTTGGTCTCCCCTCCCCCACAGAACGTCGAGAGACTAGACAAACGGTTTCACGTCCGTGTCCACGGACGGTGTGGCGAAAGAAGGTTGCTTAATGCTTATCTGACGTACAACAGGTTTGTCAGAAGTACGGCTGCAGCTACATATCAGGAAGAGTGCCTACTAACGATGTGTATCGAGTTATAGGAGGTGAGAGACTATGTAATTGAATGATAAGGAGTTAATGGCACTTTGAAGTTTTATACAATCCGTTTTCTTTGTTCACGTTACGTTCATGCCAGTGAAGTCTTGACTTTATAAATCCGTCTACAACTCTCTGCTCTGTGAAAACGTTCCTTTTTTAGATGTGCAATCAAGGATCACTTTAAATTGACAACGCAAAATTATGTTTGTTATGATAGGGCAAGTTTGGACTATAACTGCTTGTTCGAATGTAAAAGCTATGTTAGTTTACTTACGCCAAGAACTATCTGATCTTTAGCTAAGTCTTGTGGAAAGTATTGAAGTGCTTTAACCGGTATTGTATACTTTTTAGTAACCGTCCCAAGGTTACGTTTTACCAAACCGTTTACTATAATCCCATCAACACTACACTGCTTCGTTTGTTTGATCTTTTTCTGTTTAGCATATTTTAGGAAAGGTTCAGTTCTTTTCGGTATGTGTGGAACCAACTTCAAACGCTTTAAAATGTTCCTTTTTTAAGGTCATTTGCTAAGGTTATGAACGACAACGAAAGGGTAAAAGAACATGGTAAGGATACTAAATGATATATATTATTTTTATCGTGAGCAAAAAATTGTTTTGACGGGGTAAAACATAACACCAAAATGTCCAGTTTCAGATTCTCTCGCATCCTTTTACTCGATAAATGTCTTTCTGGGCGCAACGTGAAGCGAAAAAAGAAACTCTGCTTTTGCAGATGATGAGTAACGATCACGGATAACGATTCGATTGAACAGCAGCCAAATTTGGGTAACAGCGTTGAAAGATCATAAAAGATGAAAATAGCTTTAAACTCCTTATCCGTTCAATTGCTTAATCTCTCACCTCCTTTAACTTGATAGACATCGTTAGCAGACACCCCTCCTGTGTTGTGGCTACACCTTGTGCTCCTTCCATATCGATTGTACGTCAGGTGAGCAGTACGACCAGTCCAGCACTCGTTGTGGTTCTGTACAGAGAACACCCTATATCCTCTCCTTAATGTAATTCGGCCACATCTGTTCACCAACCAAAATCCCTTATGTAACCCTCGCACTCTTATTATCAATCTTGGCAGAGCTCTATCGTTTCTATCTTTGTAGCAACCCACATACTGAAATCTTCGATCTCGTCTGACGAGTGAAGGTCTTCCTCCTGACAAAAATAACGGAATGAATATCTCAGGACGTCTATACATGACTGGTCGGGGATGCTCGTCCTAACTTTTAAGGGTCAAAATTCCGGATATTGGTAACGCTTAGGGAGTCTGAAAGATCATGGTAACTTTTGGACCCTTTTTTTTGGTTCGCCAATCCCTGGATTTACTATGACAGCTTGTCCTCATTAGAATTAGATTACGAATTATGTGTAAGACAGTACTTTTAAAAGTGCTAAAAGTTCTTTGGCGTTAAATGTGCTATTTTCTATCACTTGTTTCCGTGTGTTCCTTTGGTAACTCTTAGGGGGCAAAATATGCTAGTGCCACACCCATATTGGTAACTTTTAGGGGTGTTTTTGGAAATTTCGACAAGCATCTCCGTCATGTCCGCATGGGAGTCTCCCCCCGATGAATATGGCCTTCAGTCACGCAAAGCCGCATAACTAAATTTGTCTGAAGTCTCACAAAGTCGCCATGGTTTTCAAGCTCATTTTCTCTCTCATAGTTTTTTTATGTGATGCTCTTAAGACAGAAAAAAAACAAAAAACTTTAAAGTGCAAAAACTCGGTTTCCGGTTGTGATTTTACTAAAGGAAAAAGTTTTGTTTTCGTAATGCTTTCATACAAACTATCAGAATGAAAAACAACTTTTCTGGACTTTCGTATTCTTAGCATTTAAATCTTGATTTTATTTTTTCCTATTTCTTCACGTTCTGGATTTAAAACCATCGTCTTCGCTAAAATATTGTTCACATTATTACACTTACCAAAACAGCGGCACTTCAGATTTCTGCGACCTTTTCGTCCTACAAGTGAACAGGTTTGCAGGTTATCAAGTAGAAATATTGAAAAAACTGTCTGCAAGTTTAGCATTTCACAGGCAGCCTAAACTTTCATTTCAAATAAGGAACTATAGCTGATCGGAATTTATTGTAATAAATAAGAAAGGAATCAGTTTATACAGCGAAGTAAAAACATATACACTGTACTGCATTGTATTTTTTTAAACGCACGAAATTATATTCTTTTCACAATTTCAGCCACAGGTTTATCCCTAAAACGTCCTTAAAATTTCGCAAATTTCAGCCTTGATATTGTTATAAAATGTATTATGAAAAGAAAGAGTGTATAGTGCCAAAAGACATTGATTCTCGACAATACGCTTTATTAAACGTGTTTCTTTGTCAGCTTAAATCGCCTGATCACTTTACTTTTTACCCTATTTGACATGGGGGGG
>JAOBYE010086560.1:0-11695 GCA_025403585.1 Parazoanthus swiftii
TGATGACTTCCAACCCACGGGTGTACCTGCTTTCCCACTTAGTGTGCCCCATTTCCCAAGCCTTAAGAAAAACACTGGCTTTTCTGTTTAAAGAGTGTTGAAGAAAGCTCTCCTTGGCTTGGAATTGAGTGTAAGAGGCGGGGGAGGGGGCTCACCCTGTAGTGGGCTATATCGGGGAGCATTCACAACAGGGGACCTTTTTCTTATTAGAACTAAAAAGAAGGGCAGGACGATTGACCTCCAATGTCTAAAAAAATGTTAAGTTGCACAAAACTAATAACTCGAACGGATGCAGCTAATATTATTTACGAATTTTAATGTTTAATCAAACCGAAAAGACTGATGGAAGTTGCCCAATTTTACCAAAAACATTTGTGTACCCTCTGGTTTCCACATGCCACGTAAGGGTATAGATATATTGAATACCAAACGAAAAGATTAAAACCAATTACAAATTTCGTCGACAGAGGTATGTGGAAGAATAAAGGGCTGAATCTTCAGGTGAACCCCCTCGCAAAGACTTTTGGGAGTCCCACCGGCCCCCTTCTTCCAATCGGGACTCCTTTAGAATCATTCCTCCTTTGTTAGTTGTTTTTCCCCCAGTTTATGTTTTGAAGCTTTGTTGGTTAGGAGTTGCATTGTATTGAACTTGAAAGCTAGAATGTTTTATGTTTTGAAGCTTTGAAATAGAAATAAAAGATGTCTGGTAAGTCGCTTTTGCATGATCATCACTCCCAGTTTGGTTAATCGGTTTCCCACCTCGGCATGAATACAATTGAGGCTGGAAAATATGAAAATATGTGTTAATTTGCTGTTTTCAGGAAATCGAATTGTGTGCAATTCCACAATTAGTTTCGGCGTAAGATTGAAGCGAGAACACAGAAACGAGAAGTATTCGTACATGGAGTCAAATTATGATTTCCATACCGCAACAGGTGCGATAAGTCGGAAAAAAACTCGGAAACTCCCTTCAGTTGTTGGCGATATCTCATCCGTTTGATTTTCGAGAAATGCGAAAAATTGGAGTTTTCTTTGATAGTATTAATTTTGAAAAGTGATGCAACGACTCTAAGAGCAATATCGGTTACAGTATCTCGCAGGTTAAAAAGCCACCGACTGGAAACATTTTGAAACGTTCGGCAATGAGTTTCGCCGGGTAAAAAAATTAAAACCATTTGAGGAATTTCAAGAATTTTAAGAAAACTTGAAAAATGACTACGACTTTTTTTTAAAGTTATCGAACTGACAAGTACTTGAAAAGATTTGAGTATCGAGATATACTGACTGTACCAATACAGTTTTTGAAAAAAAATTTACTATATATTTGTTTGTTTACCAGACTTGAAGTTTATGTTAAGCATTGAGCAGGAACGCTTGATATCTTTATTACTCATGCTGAAAGTGATAACAAAAGCCCTCGAGAATGAGAGGATTAAACTGTCGCGAAACAAATGACAGTCGAATCTCACACGGCAATCGAATGACGTCAATGTGTTGATCCTATCGAGTGTTAATTGAGTTGTCCACCGAGCAGCTTACTCTGGAACTGTCTTTAGTTCCCGTATGCTTTGCAGGCTTGTTCCTGAGTCATGAAAAACCTGGAAAAGCCATGCAACGTTACAATTTCGTTTTGCGGGCCTGTGGTGTCATTAGTCGAGTTTTGTTTTGGGCGTAGAAGTCATGGAAAATAAAAGTTGATGCGTAAAAACACGGGTCAGTTTAATTGAGACGAGGTTTAACTTTTTCGGTCTCGCGAAGAAGCTGGTCAAAATCAAGTCAACTGCTAAAGGTCACTGGAAACTGGAAAACGTCAGTGAGAGTCGTAGAATTTCAAAAGAGTACGAACCACCCCCACCCCCCTCTTCCCTGTCAATTTGCTGTATTTCATTACTTTCCGTCTTGATTGCTGCTAATCATACACAAAAAGAACTTTGAAAGGGAATTTGAAATAATATGAAAATTCAGAATGTAATTGTTATAAAGCTCTCACGACTGATGTGCACGTCATGACAAAGAGCGCGAAACGACTCTAGACGAGTTTTGGACGGAAAATTTGTCTGATATTTGTTTGTTTTACGGGTACAGACGAAAAACTTGCCGATATTTGCCCGCTGACAAAGTTGTCCATATCTTGATGCAAAATCCGGTGGTCAATGTCTTGTATGGTTCTGACTTATCTGCGTACGTGGTCAATATTGTACCTTGCTTCCTGACCCTATTCAGTCAAACCCGAAAAGTAACTTTCTATACCCTCACTCACCCTATTTTAGACCCCAAGAAACAATTGTCTACACCCTTATTTCTCACTGAACTACAGAAATCAGACAAGATAAACGCGCATAATTAAAGGAAAGCGAGTCGAAACATCGTGGTTGCAACGTATCCAATATTTTTCTGAAATCTGCGAAACGACGATCAATCCACGTCAGAAATCTCGGAGCAAAATCACAGATTCTGTGCAAAAGCCAAACCCTTCTCCAGACTACTCGGACAGAACAAATCGACACGAAGACCATACCCCCAAGGGTGCCACGTACCCGTATAGTCAATCGGGGGGAGTAATCCCCCCCCCATCCTTCCCCGCGGGCGTGAAAGTTGAAAAAGCTCTTGCCAATCATTTAACACAGCTGTTTAAATGAACTGTTGATGATAATTATCTCTAGGCAACTCATATTCTCGTTTCCACTGGGTGCATAGGAGTTGAAGAAGCTCTGATTAATCTTTTATCACACAGCTCGATCTCGTCCAACTTTCCTGGGGTTTGAATGGCACGGGTTCAAAGGATAGGTCGGAGTAACAGCTACGCATGCGTAAGAGACAAACGCTGGTTGTTTGTTAAGAGGGCGCTTTTTACAGCACCCATTTTACAGCTAAAGACAAATAAACAACGTCAAACTTTATCAGTTGGCAGTAAAATTACAAAATTGATTTTTCACAGTCGACAAAGAAAAACAAGATAAGAAATATTTGTGTGTTTAAACCCTTGACTTTTACAATTTGTTTTTGCCTTTTACAATCTGCCAGCCGACTTAATAAGGCGGGTACTCCAGCCGTGTAATATCAGTTCCATAGCAAACCACGCGCCCAGCAAAGAGTCCCAGGGACCGGTCAACAACAATTGGTACTTTAATTTCACTTTTTAGTGTAATATTTTCAAGTGTAAAGATAGATAAAATTTGAATTAAGACAGGTGCTTGCCAGCTGGAATAACCATTGAGGATAAACTAGCCAGTTGGCCAGAGTCAATATCATTATATATCATGAAATTTTCGGATGATCGTGCGGCTTGGCATTGCAACATTAGTTTTTTGTGTTGTTTCGGGACGTGAGTGTCTACATGTGATCGCAATGGTACTAAGTGTCATATCTGACCAATGGGAACAACTGAATAGTCCAAATTTCTCTAGACGTTTTCTTCATATACGTTTCGCAACTTGCTGATATTTCTACACTGATTTTAACTACCAGAACACTACTAAGCGTAGTGAATGAAGGGAGTTATCCTTGAAATGGAAATACAGCATCTGATTACAATACATACTTTGTTTCACCACATAAGTTGCAATCCCAAATAATTAAAGACAGATCCACAACTACTGAAATGGAGTGAGAAATGTGCTGGCTCAGTTACCAGTGGTTAAACGAGCCTAGAATTATCGGTTTGGGAGGAGGAGCAAAATTAATCCGAGATAATCGAGAACGCTGAACTGAAAAGACCCCATGGACGCCCAAATTGAGGAAGCTGAATTCGAATTGGCAAAACAGTTCTTAAAAAGGCCCTGTGTTGACACTTGGTATAACGTTTAAGTCCGTCAGCCACTTCGTATGGTATCTGATAAACAGAAAGGCGTTGTTATATAAACAAGTATCATGTTTATGTAGTTTTAACGACTTTGTGTTATAGTTGGACCGTGTTCGACCGTATTTTTGTTAACCACGGGACGGTTTATTGAAGACAAAATAGTTTAGATGTCACAAAAACGCGCTGAAATACGTGCACCGCACTCAGTTTTCAATCCAACACACATGGTCTGTGTTTGGAAAATTCACGAAATATGTATTCAATGGGAGTACCGTTTTCTCAGGTAATTGAGCCCGTTCACGGTCTGATAGACTCCCGCAAGCAAGTTGATTTTGACACTGACAGCAGTTTAAATAAGTTGCTACGAGTCTCGAACATTAGTTGCTGTAAACTACGAAACATTAAACTTTAATCAGGGCGTATCGCTTTTACAGGTTGGACGTTTTCCGTTCAATGGTTTATTACCACGTATAATCCCACGGCGATGATAATCTATCCAATGCCAAGACGAAGTTTGAATCAACGTTGGATAGGAGGGAACGATTCGGTGATTCCCATTTGGAATCGTATACTGTTGTCATTTGTTATTTTCATACAGGACTCGCGTTTTAGTATTTTAAACTAATTTTATTGGGGTGGCTGGAAGATCGCGCAGTTACGCATCACCATGTGTCAGCGGGCAGTTGCGTCACACATTACGTACGATGTTCGCTTTTACCACGTCTAACTTCTGACGTTATGCTATAAATGTGGGATGTACTGGGCCAAGAAATAATTAAAAAATGTTGCTTGAACAGTCAAGGCCATACTTTTTTAAACTTTATGAGTAAATTTATGTACGTGTGAATCAGAAACTAAATCGATTAGTCATCAATATGTTACCTTGTCATTAGTTTTCAATTGCATGCTCTCTGGCGGGCACTCAAAACCTGACTTTTAGCCCATAATATGTCCGCTCATTCATCACTTGAAGATTATGATTCCTTGTCCTATGTTTTTCAAGTTAAGAGCTGAAAGCTTCAAAGTTTTATCGTTTAGAGGTACGTAGAGGTGTTTTGTGTCACACTCAAACGTAAATCTGTAAATTTGCCCGTCTTCTTTTCCGGCTCTAATTCAAAGCTTTGATTTCTGGTGTTCGTGTAGTTAATAGAAAAATATCACAAGAAAGATGGTGAAGGATTGTTTCTTGAAATACACGGTTACTGACGATCCGTAAACCGCGGAAAACGGTAAACATGTTGTCTTGTGATTTGCTTGCGCAATGACAAAGGTGCGTCAATGTTTTGAATGTCTCTAACTTTACTATGGTCGTAAACTTCTGACAAAAACAAAGTAATTAGCATAGAATAGCTGAGAAAAATTGAATAAAATGTTACTTTCTCCGCTGATCAAAAGATCACCTCTCACACAGTAGAAAGCGCGTGGTAATTGATACGGCCTTGTTTTGCGCCAAAACGTCCGGAATTGAACCCTTCGTCAGAGCAAACAAAATGATTGTTCAGTTACTTTATAAGCACTTTCTCCCAGTTCTTCTGAAATTTGTGGTGGTAATTATTAATCTTTCACCAAAAGTGAAGCTTTTCTACAAAATTTATAACTTGACGAGACAAAAAGCGAAAGACCATTTTCCGCACTCTCGCTCCGGTCCCTAATAATTCTGTGTCAAAACTCATACACCGGATCTTTTACTCCTCAGGGCCCAGCTTCACAATAATAAATCGCCTTTTGAAGCTAAGAAATTTAAAATGTTAATTAAAGGTACTTTTCTGTAGCGGTTTAAAAACAAAGACAAAGACTGTTATAAGTTTATTAACTTAATGCAAATGGGCAATTGAAAGACGATTACTTACGTAAAAGAGAAACTCTTGTTGATAAGAATTTACATTTCATAACGAACCAGTTTCATTTCATTAGGTATACATGTACGTTGTATATGATGATCAAAATACCGTTTCCTAATTCAAGTACAGCTTCCTGTTCAAGTACGTGATTGTCTGTAACTCTTGAAAATGCGATTGAAACTAAACAGGAAGCTCAAATCTTGTTCTTACGACCACGGTCTAAACACGCGCGTTCCTCCATACGTACGTTCCCACGCAACATTTCCCGTGCGAGTCTCGACAATTTCTCGTTTTAACTTTCCGAGACCTGACGTTTTTACAACCTTCTTTGCGACTTTCAGTTGCTTGCCGCTTTTTGCGCCAGCGTGCTAATACTTACAAACGCTCCGCAAGCCTTGCTTATTGACACAGCTCTCACGGTATTGAGCTTGTGCACAAATCACACAGTTTTAATCCTTCGCAGATTGCGGTTATTAAAAGTAGTTTTGATTACGTTTGAAAGTGTTGTTTGGTGTTTCCTTCTCGGGAACAAGACAATTTCCGGCACGGATACATCATCCGAACCCTTCTCCGGGATAATTTCCAATCCCAGTGAAATGTGCTACACTTACGAAAGATACGCTTTCCTCAGTCAAAGTGAAGTCTCTGAAATAATATTTACTCATAGCAAATAGTTTGACATATTTAAGGGTTTTAACTTCAGGTAAGAAAACGAGGCTCTGTCGAGTGATCAGTTTTGCGTTAGTTACACACACACACACACACACACACACACACAAACAGACAGAGAGCTTGCGATTTCAAGTTTTGTGTCACATTTTTTCGTTTGTGACTCATTAAACACGTTGAACTCCAGTCCCGTAAATTGATAATTTATGGCTTTCATGGTGGTATTCTAGCGGACCTACACGAGAAAATATCAAAGGGTGACAGTACCGAAAATATGGAGCAAACTAAAACAAACATCCTTCAAATGTACGATAAAACTGGCCAGTGCTTGTTTTTTCGTGCGAGCATGCACGGGTGCATTGCATTTTTAAACATTCGCCTCAATTGTTTTAGAGGAGGTTTTTAATTAATTGATTGAGAAAACTATGTCGTATATTGTGCTTAGGAATTGCCAGTTTGTTTTGGCCCATCAATTTCCGCCCACAAGATATGAAATAATAATCATACAGTTTAATGTAAGTTTCCTTTGACATATCGGCTTTTAAAACGCAGGCGATTTTGTTTAAACGGAAAATGAGATCGATTTGGTTAAACATTGCATAAATTGACAATTCCGTCTTCGTGAAAAACTTGTTGAAAATCACTCAAGTTGTCAAGTGTTATGGTGATGAGGTGATTTTAACGACTTTAACATAGCTTTCGGCACATTTCATACCCTCAAATATCACCCCAAAGTGATTTGATCCCAAGTGTGGCCTTATTCACGCACTTGTGAGTCAAAGCGGCAAGCCTTTATTTGTCACCTTAGATAAATTGCTCGCATTTTATTCTTCAAAACATTGTAATAAAGATTAATACAGTTTAAACAATACTTCCTTTGGAGTGTTTAATTCAACAGGGCTCTCTGCCAAGCTTAGTAACTTTTTTTTGTTCTGGAAACTCGATTGCTGAAAGGCTGTGTGCTATTCCGTCATATAACGTTGATGGCTCGTAATCGTTTCTCGAATGAGGGTTTGATTAACTTCGTTGACTGACACCAACTAAAACTTTTGACACCTTTCTAATGCCAATTGCATAGCCTTTATTTTAAATTGATTGAAATTCGATTGGAGATTAAGCCCTTTTTGAGAGCATCTTTGCCATTCGACAAGCAAAGGGATTTGACTGAAACAAGAGCTAGGAAATTACCGCCGAAACTTCTGAAACTTGAGTTGAAAGAGAAGATGCGTTTCGTTTTAGGAGCAATAATGTCCGTGTTTGGACTCTGTCTCCTTGACTTTAGCAGGGCAGTTTGGTGGTAAGTCAGTAGTTGGAGTGTCTAATTGAGTCTTTGAAAAAGATGGTTTTGTTCTCGATCAGTTTCGGTCGGTAACACTTTCTTGCGACTCTTTGAGTTTCAATTGACTTCGTCCTTCTGATCGGCTAAATATTAATTACGCAGGAGCTTGGGGACACAAATTCCGCTTGCTTCGGATCCGGCTAAAAAGGCAATGATGTGTCTTGTAACTCCAGAACTAAATCTGAGACAGAAACAACAGTGTCAGAGATACCCAGACCTAATGCCGCATGTCGCCAAAGGAGCGTTGTACGCCATCCAAGAGTGTCAATTCCAGTTTCGCGCTCGACGATGGAACTGCTCCGGTGTCCCCGAGTCAGGCTCGCTGTTCGTCACGGTCATGAAGAAAGGTGTGTGTGATTTTCCTTCTTATCCTTAATCTTCGGTGTGAGTGAGCTTTAGAACTGACATTTGTATGTTCTATTTACATTGAGAAAGGGATTCGTTTTCTTAAGGTTTGTTTGCATGTCAGCAAAGAGACTTTGGAAGCTAAAATTAGACAGGTCAGAGTTTTGATACAGTTTTGTTTTGTTGTCCATCTTTTTGAGACCTGACCCATTTTCCTAGCTAGACTGTGTCTCGCTGTTATTCCTCGCAAGGCTCTTTTGAACATGGGATTTTCGCACTAAGCGCGTGAATTTTTAGAAGTCTCTAAAATGGAAAACTCATATTACTAAGAAAATACTGGACATAGGTACAGTCTTGAAATATTTTAGGACCACGGGGGAGCAGGTACAAACTCGTCCGCTCAAGCCCTTAATATTTGTTATTTATCTGTGTTTGCATTAACAGTTTTTGGCTCTGAAGGCTCTGTTGGTAAGAAGTGACTTTGTGTAACTGTTTTTACTTACAGCTTAAGTTGTCACGTTAAAGTTCCAGTCAGACTGTTAAATTTCACTCGAAATTCGTGTTGTAATTAAACAAGGTATTTAAAACAATACGCCCGACGAAATCCCGGTCTCAAGTAATCTTTTATTTTTTTCATGAATAGAATAGCAATGTCGCGATTGCCCTCCTCATCCGGCCGACAAAGTGAAAGCCCAGTTTTCTGATATGCGGTAAAATGATCGGCTTATACTTGAGAAAGTCTGCAAAATATCAACAGTAGCCTCAATTTGATATTCCTACCGCAAGTATGAATAGTGTAAGGAACAGATCGGAGCGCGAAGGGTGGTTAAAGAGCTTTGCTGGGGTATTAAACCAGTGGTATGTCCTGTAAAACGCAAACAGTAACCTTGAACGTACTTGAAAGATTTCTTCTTGGCACGAGGATGGAATTGAGAGGAAGTTTAACAAGAAGAATGTGGGTACGGAGATTTTGACTGCGGAAAAAGGAGGCGCTTAGGATAAACTCTAAGACACGTTTGTTACAAAGTGCTCCATCCGGAAAAACCAACACTGTCGGAAACTCAAATTAAACTGTCATTACTGTAAAATGATTCTCGTTTGAAGATTTTAAAAAACCATGCGCTAAAGAAGTAATAAGTCTTCACTTTATACCCAAGAACTGCATTTACCAATCCGATAAATACTGATCACGGATGCACAATTTCCGTCAAACAAACCACTAAATAGATCGACAAAGAAGAGTGACTAATTTCGCGAGAAAAGCTACTGAAACAATTCCCGTCTTTTTCAATTTTAATAATAACACCTAACAAAGCACAAACCTCAGTGATTCTTTTCAAATTAGCATAAGTAATTTGGCTCTTTTATTCACACTTCCGACAAAGTATGTGTTGGTGTAACTGCCCGGCACCCAGCTCTATTATCGTGCGATCGCTTTATATTTGTAAGATTTTTGAGTGGGAGGCGTGAAAATAGATAAACTTTGTTTGTAAAACGTAATGAATTTCTTCATTTTAGTTTGAAAAAAGATCAATTGGAACACCTCTCGAAGACCAGGTATTTCCAAATCTCATTAACTGAACAACGCCAATGAGAGAAGAGTTAGTGAAACCTTTTCAAATCAGTCCGCGCTATTATAAACCGTTCATTGCGTTTCCTGCCAGTTCGGTGTGCAACGCCTTTTTTTCAAAATACTTAGGTTTGACCATTGGATCACGCATAGCCCAGCTCTAACAGATAAAAGAGTGTGAAGATTTCACACGCGGAGACAATGTGTAGAGTATGAGTGGGCAGCTCAAGTTTGCGTTGTTACGTCCAGAATAGACTGTTTGGGGGCGTGTGACAACACGACACTTGACAACAAGCTTACCTCGACCAACATCCAAACATAATACGCTTAAAACGTTTCCCGATACGGTGTCAGTGTGAAGAAATCTCTTCCCGCCACTGTAAATGTAAGATTCAGATTGAGTACAATCCAATATGAAATATCCACACTGGCGCCGAGACTTGCGAACCACTTGTCAGCGAGTGTCGTATTAAATTAATACAGAGACGCCCACTCTCAGACAGATTTTCAACAGCGAAGGTGTTCGAAATGATAAAAACCTCACCATTCGTATTAAAACTGCACGGGAACTATAGAGGGCGAAAAAGAAGTTAAGAAATCGCGAAACAGTCATAAATTACTCATTTTTCCGGCGAACAACCGCTTAATATGTTTTCAGTACTGGGTAAATTTTATGATAAAAATGTATGTATCAGCAGAGTTTCGTTCTCTAAGTATGAGTAATTAAAATGAGCTTGATATTGGAACAGGACTTGTCGCTATAAACAAAGAAAAGTTGAACAGGTGCACAAATCCACTGTGTTTACTATTGCCCACCACACGATAAAAACATCTAAAATTACTTCTCGATTTTGAAATTCTGTATAAAGCCAAATGAAGTTATCGAACTTCGCCCGACAAAATTACCAGCCAGACTCGTTTGTATTTAATAATAACGAGAAAAGCACGTTCAGACATAATGTGAGGGACAGCTGAGAGAGTACCATAATTCTATAATGCTAATTCGGCAGTGACGATCAGATTTTTTTAAACATCTCCTAGAATTACTTAATATAATCGTGAGATTAGAAACATTCCAGTCTGCAGCACGCTGTGAATTTTTTGTGTGGCCCAGGCCGCAATTAATATTTCGAAATGATCAAGAAAGAGGAAGAGGAGGTGTCGTGAATGGCGCTAGCAATTAAAACGTGTTTTAAGCTTCTGTTTTACAATATCTTTTGCGGAAATCACGAAAAGAAAGTTATTAAAATAAATTTTACAAGTAGGATTGGTATACGCAGATTGCACGAATTGGATTGTAGCATGAACTTTCCCCGGACCGGAAAACGAGTTAATACTGAAAGTGGCTTTAAAAAAGTTTATCCCTTGACTAAAGAATAAACTGTTGACCAAAGATTTCTTGTTCGAACGAAATTAGTTTTCGGTTTTCCTCAAGCAAACACATTAAACGACAATTTTTTTTGGAAAAGACTGGAAAAATAATAATGATTATTTTCATATAGCCACACCGGATGAATCAGCCCTTTTCTTAAAAGTAACGTATTATAAAGTATCGAACTTTAAACTCCCGTGGGTTAAATTTACGTAATGACTGGAAGAGGTGGCACAAAATTGCTCTTTTAAAACAAATTTTGATTTTTACAATAATGTATTAAAACCAAAACTAACCGGTATTTTCAAAAATTTAGTTGGCAGTTTCCAGTTGAAACTGCTGTTCCATCAAAATTGCCATTGCACCCACGTAGCCAAGAGAAGATAAGTTTTCCATTCTTTCTGGAAGAGAAGATATACAGTATACTCTCCTTATGATACATTCCAACTTTGTAACAAACTGCTGGTTGCATGCCCGCTTTATACTAACGAGCACCTTACATTCTTCCTCGCGATCCCCAAGTTGACTTGGTAAATCAATGATGCTTATACAAAAAAAATCAGGAAGAAATGAATCCTTGAAAACCGGTTACACGCAACAGTTGAACTGTTAAAATAACGATTTTGCAAGCTTTGCGAACACTTGGTAAAGATTAACAATTGTCTGCTTTTTATTTGCCTTTCTGCGAAGGAAAGGGAGAATAAGTTAATGTTTAACTGAAAGTTTGATCAGGCCAAAACTAACGGAGTCAGTTTTA
>JAOBYE010086671.1:0-35941 GCA_025403585.1 Parazoanthus swiftii
AGGGCTCATAAGCACTGGATAGGAAATCTTTTACTTCAAACATTTGACTCATGACTCATTGACTCACGACTCATGACCAATAGAATTCTTGACTCATAGAAAAGTTACACTCATAATAAACATCTTATTAGCTTCGTTTGTTCGGTCCGTACGGCAAGTTATGGATCCTCGTTTTTTCCTTCCTTGTTTTCATACAAAAGGAATGAAAAAACTCGGTCCATAACTTGCCGTACGGACCACGCACTCGGCCAATAAGAGATATGTATTTCTCTCATACATATGCTTTCAGTGGGAACTGGGACCAAAAAAAAACAGCAAAAATCATGAAGAAGTTGTGAGATTTAAAGCAATATTTTCTTTAAAGGTTTTAGGATATTGTTCAAATGTATTGTATTAATACATAAATTTTTTCTATTTAACATGCTGACACACGTGTTACATATTGCTTAATGTTGGAATTTTGTCGCAATGGACAGTTTCATTACTGCTATGTTCGTCCTGTTTTTGCCATGGGCTGACTGTAATTTTTTTTTTTGCGTTTTCATGTTCCAAATATATCTGCGCAAAATTATAACTCACCTTTAAAACATTTTTATCATCTTTTCTTTCTAGGAGAAATGTTAATGTTTTCTAACGTCGAAAATTACGTCCCCATTGTCACCAAATATGGAATGAACGTGAATTATAATAGCCATGGTATCGTTGTAAAAGGGCTCGCAGGATACAAAGCGTACAAGAGTCTTGTAAGGGAGATTGTTTATGTGAACTTGACACCCGAAAGCAGGCTACATCGGCAATTTATTGTAAGTGCGATACAGTTTGCGTTTTATTAACGGGGAATGTGATATAATCAAGTTTGGGCGGAGGGGACGGGGCATTAACTTAAAAATTAGACGTGCAAAGTGGTTTGTCTCACAAACTTTAACACTATTGCTATTTCATTGTTATTATTACTACTAGTAGTATTATTATTATCGTTATTATTTTTATAATATTACTAATATAGCCAGTTTTCAGGTTAACCTACAATCTGTCAAAATGTTTTTTTTTGTATCTCCAGATTAAAGCCGGCAACACTAAACACCAAGTTGAGAGCCACGAAATGAATGTCGAGTTGGCAGTTCGTCTTTAGAGATGTATTTCTTAAATCGAGAGTTAAATTCCCAACTTTGATAATTAAAAGGCTTCTTGAAGTTCTTGAGGACGCAAAGGCACTTTTTTCGATAGTTGATCAATGTTGAACACATTTGTTTCTAGTACTTGGCGAGCTCTCCACATTGTCAAGAAACTTCGTTTAGAAAAACTTCCGGAAAGTCTAAGCCACGTCAGTTCTACTGACCACGAACTTTTGAACGCTGCTCTTTGCCACTTCATTCTTTTTACTCTCTTTTTCGTTTGAAAAGAAAAGAAAATGATAAAAAAGGAAAAGGAGACGTTCAGAAGCCCCTGCACAAGTCCTAGCTCCGTGAACAGAATTATCGATTAGCAAGATAGTTTTTGCAGCAGACATTCTTCTAACACCAACCAGATATTTGAGCCGAAGATACATCATGATTTAAAATGTTTAATATAAATTATTCTAATATATCTGCCCTAAAACTTGTGTAGCTCGTGATATCTTTAAGGTAAGAGTTGATGCCACTAACGCTCATATTTCATCCTTGTTCAATATTTTTTTTTACACTCGGGCTGCTGTAACAGCAAGCAAGGTATCCCTTTACCTGTATCTTTCACGTTTTACATCATTTCTAGTCTTCTCCGCAGGCAACTCTAAAGTGAAATATGAAGCAGATAGGGTGAATGATGGTTAATGAAGGTGAAGGAGATTGGGCGAAAAAAGAGGAATGTAAGGAGGAGGAGTGAGGATAGGAAAAAAAGGGAAAGAGAGTTGCCTGCCGAAAATCGATATGAACCGACCAGTAGATGGGACCTAGCGGACCAGCAGATGTAACCCGGGTCCCACGAGCAATTTTTGCACTTGAGAATTTCACAGCGGTCCCCTGGTGGGACCATGATTGCTCATCATTTCCTCACCTCAGTCCCCGACTCGCAGCCTTGCCGCTCGTCCCTTCCTTCACCCTCCTTAGCCTACAATAGCCGTCATTCACCCTATCTGCTTAATATTTCACTTTAGAGTTGCCTGCGGAGGAGGCTACATCATTTCTTAGCTAAAGCAATGAGAACAAAAGTACTTGACAGTCATGTGTAAATGGTATTTTGATCCCTTTATTATTTATTCAACGTTCCTTTACCGATTATACAACGCTTCAGTTACAGTTGAAATGAAACCGCCAACTCGTTGTGGGTTATAAATAAACAAGTACTCATGCACTTTAAATAATCAAACGGCTTCCTGAGTTGACTTCATGTCTTCCCTGTTATCCGTTTTATGAACCTTTATCATCCTGTTCCAAATAAAACAAATAAAATGTCACACATAAAGCTTCATACAATACCAAGAGATTAGTGGCCGTATTTATGATTTATTAGTTTATCACAAAATTTGCGATTTTCTCCAAATCGGACTGAATCGATCTTGTTTCATATGCAATGTTTGCAATACGTGTAGCCCGTCAACTGAGGCGCTAAAGTTGCTCTGCGCATGATTGAGAAAGTGGCTTATTAAAGAATACTCAACATCAAGTTAAGGCAAATGCTGTGAAAACGAGTCTGTAGTTATTGTGATCAGCAGCAACTGGGACTACGAAACTGGACTACTACAAGTACGAAAAATTAACCATAACAACAAATTGGTTAACTAATTAACCGATTAGCACTGTTAATTAGACTGAGTGGAGTCCAATTAGGTCTACAATCATACGAGACGAACGTTAATTAATCACAAATAGAATTGAACGACAAAACTTGAAGTCCTGATAAGAAATGGAATAGTGTAAAACATGGAAAGAAATGGCATTACTGAGTTAGGCAAATTTTCCCTTTCCATAAGCCTTTTTTTTTTTGCTGCCACTTTTGAGAAGTGAGCTAGCTATTTCAAACATCGTCATGCAAGAAGTGGTTGTCTTTTCCCTTCACTTTCCTTCCTTTCCCTTTTCTTCTCCCCTCTTTGAGAACGTCCCACACTCTAAATGTTCTCGTTTATATTTAACGAATTTAGCATCAGGCATTTATTGTCTGTTATGATACATCGCATGGATGAATTCAACAAAAGAAGCCTAAATGCCTGATGTTTTTTAAATGTGTGTTAAATGTGTTTCACCTTATCCGACAAAACCCAAGAAAGACGGGTGAATATAAAGATACGTAACGAAGTAAAATTAGCATACGGAGTTTCAGACGAGAAAGCTGACATTTGAACAAACACTTACTTGCTCCAAATCCATTGCCGCAATACCTCAGTCGACAGGCGGGCGGTGGACCCAGCTTATACACATAATACCCGCCGCAGTTACGGACCAACACGTCACGTTGCCAACGGCAACAGTTCCCTCTCCAGCTAAAACAAACTGTGCGCCCGACTATCCCCTCCCCCTCTGAGGGATGTGTGCCTCTCAGCCAGCCGGGGGCGTGGGTACCACAGTGCCTGCGTGACACGCACTTACTTGGCATGCGGTCACCAGCCGCACCAGTAAAGCGATACCATTTGATTGACAGGTCGTTGTCACATTCAGCCACGCCCCCGATAGAAAACTGTGAGCGTCTGCGGGAACTTAGCGCTTGGTATCGTTCACACTCACAACCCGGGAGGAAACTGTCTGGAAAAAGAGTAAACTTATTGTAAGTTCATTGGCACACCTGCTTCAGACCGAAATGGAAATCACACACTATCCTAAAATTTTAATGGTGATAAAGCAACAACTACTTTTTATATACGTTCGCCAGTGTTGGAGAACATTGTGTGGGCTTAACCACTTCTTCAATTGTTACATACTCCAAACTCTCTACATACTGCAATTTTGGAACTTAAAAGTAGTGATAATGTTATCACCAGTATCTTCGATAATTTTGTGGTTTATGTCTCCAGCAGGATGAGTAGGCCTGCGAGCCCGCTCTTTTTTTGGGGGGAAAGGGAAAAATAAAGAGGGGAAAAAGAGGCACTTTTCCTCCCAAAAATGAGCCGGCTCGCAGGCTAGCAGGATGAGTGATATTTCACGTTCAAAATACGTAATACTGTTGCACTGTGGGATTGAAGTAATGTAAAACAAAATATAAACAAGCCATATTTTGATGCTTACCCCGAAATGATTTTTTTCGATTGAACTTTTAATCAAGTTGTTCTTGTGGTCAAATAAAAACGAAGTAAAGATGAAATAGAATTAAGTCGGACTTCTCAACTGAAAAACGAGCCATCTTGTTTGTGTTATGCATCCCGTGATGTCACAGCGAAACAGGGCAGTTCCCATCAATTATCATAATTATCAGCATCACTATCATTCTCGCTGTCTTTGTCGCTAAAAGTGTTTGTTTTTTCTTATTCAAAACCAATTTAATTTCCTATTATATACTGACCATTATTTTTGTTGTTGATTTATCTTTATCCTTAATGTAATAATGATAATATTTATTGAAATCCAATTTGCAGCTTTATGAACCTGGAATACTTGGATTTTTCCATTAAGAAATAGTCACAATACAAATTTTATTGTTATAGCGATCTCGTTCTAAAAACAGTTGTCGTTATTACCAATATATTATGATCAGTTACCGTTGTCTCACTGTAACACCAACAGCAATAGAGCAAAAGCAACAGCGCCAGTAACTCACCAGAACTGAAGCAGTACGAGGTGGTGGGCCGCCTGGTTTGTACTGGAGAAGATGTCGGGACGGATTGGGCCCCTGTGGATAATAGTAATTATAATAATAATAATAATAATAATAATGATAATAATAAAAATAAAAATAATAATAATAATAATAATAATAATAATACCAATAATGGTGATGATCATGATCATGATGATAACAATAACAATAACAGTAATAATAATAATAATTGATATTATATCAAAATGATGATAATGATAACAATAATGACAACAACAATAACAACTAAAACATTAATATTAACAATAAAGATAATAATACTAATGATGATGATGATGATGATGATGATGAGTATGTTATTACAACAACAAAACAACAACGTTTATTTCCATTATTTCTGAATATATATGCGTATTAATTAACAATACATATAATAATGGTAATAGCGGGACCAAGCGGAGTCCAATTCGGTCTGTAATCATGTGAGTGATAACAAAATTGAACCACCGTAACAGCACTGACTCACCCGGCTCTACAAATCTGTAAACGAAGTTCGCAAAGTCTTTACCAACACCACCAAAACAGTTAGAGGATTTCCCATCGATGAAATATGTCTTCTCGGCGCTAGGTCCGCTCCAACACTCGCCCCAGAACTGAACGCCAAAGTAAAGGTAGTGATGTCTGAGCGCAGTGCTGGCGCACTCGTAGATTGTCGTGTTGATGTCGTCCCATACAATACGATCTCGTAGATTGACGATGAGTTCCGGAAGTGGTCTTTGTTTTCCGTGGTTGTCTCTGAAGCAACCGACAACCTCAAAAGACCTGGGGGACTGGATAACTGCCTGCACCTCATATCCTAAGAGAAAATAAAACCATACAGATATCAGATATAATTAAAACAATTCAGGGTTAAAAATGTCATTTTTAGATGTGCGGCTATTGTCCGTTTCTTCGCTTTGATAAAACACACTGCTTCCTTACTGTTGCGAGGGTAAGAATTGTTTGACGGTAGAACGCCATTTTCTCCACTGAACTCGTTCATGTTCGGAAACTTCATCACTGGCAAAAAAAAAAAGCTAAGTTCATGTTCTGGCTCAAATGTCATGAATCAATTAGACTGCAAGAAATATCTTCCTTTTCCTCAGAACCGATCGAGAAAACATAAACACCAAGCAGCAAAACTGTGTAGTCCGCTGTTTCTCGCCGCCTTGCTTATTTATATTCCTCAATTCCGAGGAGAAGCAGAAGCCTGCTCGCAGTCCATGGGAAAAATCAGTATTAACTTTTAATTACGCGACCCGCCAACCCCGATCCCACGGCCATAAATAAAAAAACAAAACACAATTAACACTTGATTGCTTTTGGAGTTTTGTGTTTGAAAACATTGAAAATTACAGAGAATGTATGGATAGTGCTAACGCTAATAAATTTATAGGCAGCAGTGTTTCATTTTTTCAATGTGAAAACTTAATATGAATTAAATCTGTGTTCTAAAAACATATTAAACTAAAACTGTCTTTAATTTGTGTTGGTTAAAGACTATTTTAATGATTAATTGGCTTTAATGAGGATTTGCTGTCTACACAAACACTTTATAGTCTTTTTCATAATAAGACCAAACATTTTATTAATACCAGTCCGATTAATTGATTTCATTGGCATTAACCTTGGGTCATTAACAGACGATTTAATGCCAGCTAACTTGGGTCGTTGATCACTGCTACTGAAAACAAGGTTTTTTGTCAGTTTTTTAATTGTTTGTTTTTCTAATAAACGCTGAGCCAAACAAATGCATGAAAGTTATATCTTGTCGGAAAATATTTACCTTTCAGTATAGAGAACAAAGCGTAACATTTCACAAGTAAAAAAAAAATCGCTGCAGTTCTTCTATGATCTTTAGTGCTATTGGTCGATTTAAGTACGACGTCATTATCTATATTTTGCCTCATAATCCAACTTCAAGATTCAAAAAAGAGTGTCCATAAATCGAAAGAGCATATCACAAAAAGCTTTTAACAAAGTCTGAGAGCGATAATGTGTTGAAAACTTTCAAAGTTATACATTTTTTTTAAACGTTAAGCCTGTAAATTCAGAGGTTTCTAGACATTAATATCATGGTCAAATTTTAAGTGAGTACTGACTAACTCGAACTTTGAAAAGTTTGAAGTTGAATCTCTGCTAGTCGGTAAGAACATAACCAATGACGTCATCAGATATTGCATAGCCACGTAACCTCGTCATTATTTTGTGCCGAAATCAACCTGATAACGGGTCAGATAAAGACAGACACAGTTTAAAAACAATTCTAAAGTAAAGGTTAGTGTTCAATAATTTCCCAAGTAGAAAATTTCCAAGATAACACAAATTTATTTGAAAAATATTATACATTATAATATTTGGCAAACAACGACGCTCTGACTAATGTATAGCATTGGTGGCTAATGTTCACATCTAAGGCTACGTTCACACGGCACTAGGCGAATTTTCCAATCAAAAGCTGTGCGTTTAAGGGTTCCGTTTCCACGGAACAACGCTAGCCGGACAAAAATTTTAGACGCCTAGTCGTTCGAAAAGGATGCCTCCAAAACCGAGGACGCCGAATTTTTGGCCGGTACGGTCGAAGTTTGACTGGCGCGTTGTGAACACCCAAAGCGTCGAAATCTTTGTACGGTGTGAACGAAACCCCATAACGCACGAATTTTTAACCGGTTGGAAATTCGTTTGGTATCGTGTTAACACAGCCTAAAAGTCGACCTCCAAAGCCGAAGACGAATTTTTAGCCGGCATGGTCAAAATGCGCTCTCTGCGCATGACTGCTGATAGAAATTGAAGTTAAGCATGGTGGACAGTTCCGCATGAACAGAGCAAAAATATTGGACGGGACCGTGCGAACAAAATGTCCGGTCATATTTTTCAACCGGTCAAAAGTTCGCCCGGTACGGAGTGAACGTAGCCTAAGTTGACAAAACCCTCCTTGCATGGTTGTTCTTTAACATACGAAATGATTCCTATACAGCCTTTGTGCTCGATTTGTGAGCAACAATTACGTGCAAGAAAAAGAAGTCTAGCCTTCTACGAGAACTAAGATATCCCTCCTTAGATGCTAGACGTAAATGACACCGCTCAGAGATATTTTATACATGAATGCATGAAGAGTTAATCGATGATTCAATTTCCCAATCAACTGAGTTTGCGAATGAAGCGGGCAAGAATCGAAGGGTCTGATCCAGCCCCGCTCTACAGGAGACACACATCACTTCAGTTACTCCCAAAGGGGAATTAGGGATTGGAATGCACTTCATCGGACAATAGACATTTGGAGTGAAACAGAAAAATCGTTTACGTCAACTCCAGGATTTCATGTTTTTGATTAAATGCGTGTTTTATTCTTTTAAACACATTTACGAGCAAAATAATGCACAGTACATACACCGCGCATTCATTTTTCTTAGTAGTTTCTTCATCCGCACGGCACTCGAGGCGATATGGAGAACTATTATCCTTCAATCCTTCATTTTCTAACGACTGCAATGCTTTTAACGGCCCGCATCCAAGCAAGCATTATCCTGTCTTAACAATCTTCAGCAAATACTGAAGTTTCTGCTGAGAGGCAGCCACTTGTTTTAACTTAAAAGTGTTTTCTCGGTCATAAGAAAGGTATTAGTCCAGAGTTTGCTCTCAGTCCGAGTACATGTAGTGTAGCATACGAATTCACTCAAACAACATTCTCAAAATTTCATATACGAAATTAAAATGACAAAAGCAGCAAGAGAGCAAACAAGTTAAGTCATTGAATACTGATTGGCATTTAAGAGTGTTTGAAGTCTTACGAATCTACTTTGATTACGGGACGAGTGACGCGATCATGTCTGACATTAAACAAAGCTTTATGATATATTGTCTAATCAATCTCTAACATTTCATCCTATAAACTTATTAATGTTAAGGTTTGTGTTATTTCCTTTTTTGATTCATAATTTCCATTGGTGACCATCAACTGTGCGGCTTCATGACATATTACGCTTATATTAAATATATAGCTATAGGTGGTTGCTATTTTAATTAGGGAATGTGGGACATGGAAAATTACAGACAACGAAAAATTGTTTTTCAACACAAACGTTTTGAGTAAATCAAGGACACAAAAGTAAAAGTGTATTTCCCGTGCCAAGGAGTACTGACTGCTTCCAAAATGGTAAAACAGATCTGCATTGACTTTACAGACAAACGATACTGAGGCTTTCCAGCTCCCAAAGAACTCAACTTTGGATTCAAGCTAATTTTGATGATCTCCGTTAATTAGTCAATTGCTAAGTCATGTTCAGTTTCTGCCGGTCAAAATCCTTGCTTTTTATTTCACTATTCCACGTAAGTCCCCTAAACTCTTTTGGCTTTACAGACCCTCTATTAGTGTAGAGAAATGGGCGGTTCTGCCTAATCAGTGGTTTTGAAATAATTCGCTTTGACTACTACCAGATTCCTTGAATACTTAACATGGTTTGTACGCATGGCGCCATAAACCCAGACTATTTTGATTGGGGGGAAGTGTTTACTCCAAACCCATCAAATTATTCCTTAGCTAAAAATCTGAGATCAAGACGAAGTTATAAGAACAACTGTACCAGCAGATTGCTAACTATAAAGTAAACAAACAAGAAGAAAGTCACTGAACTGACTTGTAGTTCTCAGCTAGAATATCTCGGTCGCTCCGTCGGAAACCGAGCAGTGCTTACCAGAAATAAAGAACAGAGCCGAAAGAGATATACCCCACAGAACTTCGGCAGGATTCATCGTGTGCAATCTACCAAGCATCATCTATATTTCCACCAGGGATTTGAAGTATTTAGCGTACAGGTTGTCTTTATATTAGTCTCATTTACGAGAAAATGCACAATCGCGGTGACAAACTGTCAGCCTTCTTCAAATCAAATTAACATTAAAATTCAGCTAAAAGTCAAGTGCTTTGCCATACATTGCTGACATATTTAGAAAAGAACAGAACAGAAGACCGAAAAAACACTATCTGAAGCCCCGTTCGGCACCCCTTGTCCCCGCTCATCTTCACGGGGGGAGGGGGGGGGGGGGTTATTAAATTTCGGGTCTTCTGGAGATTGGATGGAGGGAGGACTTATTCACAAGTTGAGTTCAGACCGGGTCGAAACAGTGACTTGTATTAATGCCAAAAGTTCGTAAGTGCCTGAAAACGGAACTTATAATGTTCATGACAAAAGTTCACGAGTCTAATTCGCTGTTCATAAACCTTAGTGTTTATGTAGGGGTGGTGAGCTTAATAGAGAGAGGGCATATTACAGATTTGGGGTGCTTATAGGGACAAAGGTTTTAAAATGGAGAGGGGGCTTATTACAAGTTTGGGGTTTTATCAGTTAAGAACGAGAGTTTTTTAAATAAAGACGGGCATTGAAAACTTTTCCGGCAGAATGGAATGGAAACATTTTACACGGCATAAAACATGCAGAACGGAATATAATAGACGACAGAACGAAAAATATAGTATAGTGTAGCAAAGAACAGAACAATACAGAACAGAATGGCGCAGAAAAAAAACAGAACAGAACAGATAGCATAGAAATGTATTGTTTTACAGATATAAAAAATCAAATTCAGAAATCTAGCGTAATATTTTACTTTGACAAGATATGCTTTTACTGTTTTCCAAAATTTACTATGTGTTTGTCCTTCGTTTAATCCCCTCTCCCCCCTCTAAGTTTGGCTTTCATTGCCCCGAGATGATTAACTGTCGAACAACATCAACTGAACTCGAATGCGATGAACTTGTTTACAAAAGGGTTTTCCGGTTTCCTCTTTACTATCAGTAAGCGGATCTCTATCTGATATATAATAATAACCGGCCGGTAATGCGTTTGTAAATTACAAAAAGAGCGAATGATTAGTCCTCTAATAAAAGTTAGTCATATCGATTGACCATGCGCAGTTTGGAGGCGGTAAAATCTTAAGGTATATCACACGCACCGCATTGCCCAGTTTATTGATGGTTTTTCATTATTTGGAGGGCTTTTTTCCTTAATATATTTGTGCCTGTTAGAATTTGCAGCACGTAATCAGCTGGAGAATACATTTCGGAATTTAATTTTAAACCGCACCAGTTTTATTAGATTTTATCTTTTTCGAAAATGCGTTTCTTCTAATCTTTTCCGGATAGTTAATGATAAAAAGCGATCTGACTTTTTATAACAAAGACTGAACCCCTTTAATCAACCGGTTTTGTTAAAACGTCACGCGGTTTTAGCCAGTTTCTCGATACTTGTCCGGCCCAGAACAGCAATTGACACGGCTTTATTGTAATAACAACTTTATAAAAACAACGAAGCTCAGATTGGCCAAAATTTAAGAACAAATTAAAAACAAGCTGAGGCTCGGGCTCCGTAGCCATTTTTTTCCTGTGATAATCACTGGAAATCGTCTCGGAAAAATGATTCAGCGAATCCATGATAAATCCGCGGGGATGAATTGATTAAAAATATTTTTGATCAATATACACCCGCCAAGCAATTCGTTTTCCATTACATGTATTGCAATACCTTAGGCTTAGTTTTTATTCGATTTATATAGAAGTAAGAACAGTTTAAGAACAATTTGATGCTCAAATCGCCAAAAATTTAAGAACAACGAGCCTCAGCCAAAGTTACCGGTTCTTATAAAAAAGCGTGTAAAGAAATCAGGACTCAATACTTCGCAATCGGCAAAAGTTGATCGCTTTGTGAAAAGTCTCAAACTTTGAATTTTAACAAAATATTTTACTCCAACAACTTCTACTCCTCCAAACGAGCAAAACAAATGGTCATGTTTTAGGTTATAAAAGTTAGAACGAATAACACCATTATCTTCTAATCTTCAAGACAAGAACAATGAAGTCATTTTATGGGTTTTCATCTACTGGTTAAAAAGTTAGAACGAATAACACCATTTGCTTCTAATCTTCAGGACCAGAAAAAAAGAGGTCATTTTATGGGGCTTCATCTGCTAGTTAGAAGAAATAACACCCAGCGGTTCCACTCTTCAAAAGAAATAAAAGGAGTGATCATTTTATAGGTTTTCGTCAACTGGCTCAAAGTTAGTATATTTAGGAAACGAATGCTGAAATTCTTGCCGCGATCCCAGCAACTGGCCCAGTTCCTTCTTCTCATATGAACACACAAAAACCTTATGCGGCAAACAGCCCAAACGTTTGCGAGATGAAATCTTGTAAAAACACTATCGACTTTCAATAATAAAATGTATGGAATTGGGTTGAAAATCACGGGCCCGATTGGAAAAATAGGTTGTGAGCGATCTTTACATTCCAATGTCGGCACGATTAGAGCCGTTCTTTAGGTTTACACCCGTTTGATTTGCACAGCTATTCAGAGTTCCTATCTAATTACAAAAAATGGCCCGATTTAAAAATCGAGCAAATTTCCAGCCTGAATCCATACATTTTCTCAGTAAAAATCGTGAAGACAAATCGCAACGTGTAAATCCCGCTTTACGCAACTCACTAGAGCTGCTATCTGGCCCAGTATAGCCACATTCGGATGGTGTACTAAGCAGCCTTGTAGTTATAGTCGTTTTTGTGGTCCCACAAATAGAGTTTAGATCGTTATCATGACAAGCATCGCGATGGCTCACAATCAAGCAAATCAAGTTACCTTAAATTGAAACACTTTATTTCTTACATTTTATATATCTACCTATTCGATAAATAACAGACTCAAATAAATATTATTCATCTGTTTTAGCAATTTTATTCAAAAGGGCATTAAAATATTTCTGTTATATGCAACAAAGAATTCGAACGCTCCACTTTTAGAGTTCAGTTGACTGTAACAAATATAAAAAAGTATGTACAGAAAATTAAAAACTAAATCCAATTACAAACAATCTTGAATTTAAAAAAAAGAATAGCAAATCCGTTTTTACAAAAAGGACAACTTATATTGTTTATATCTGGTCATATGTAAAATAAGTTCGGCGTTTCTTGACCGTGAAGGTTTCGAAGTCTTTGTGCTTCTAACTTTAACTGCAATTCTTAGCAGTATAAATATCTATTTTCAGAATGCTAGGTCTTCCTTTCTCCGAGAGGCTTCTGTTTCCCTTGATTTGGGGATTTCTTATTGTATGTTTATGTTTTAATCACAATTTTTTTTGTTTTTAATCTTGCATCTTGGAGAAAAACAGGAGCGGAAATTAACACGAACATACAGCAGAATCATAGCAACAATCGATTATCATTCGACATTCCAGCGTTCCGGACCGAAAGAGAATATGGGTGATTAAAATCAGAGAAAACTTAAAACTGTTACATTGAAATGCTTATCCATTTCCAAAATGTCAAACTTTAAAATGTAACAAGTTGATTTTGTTTTCGGTTTTACAAACTAGCTCTCTTTTTCCGCTGGGAGTGTAATAAAATGTTATTTGCAACTTTCTTTAAAGAGCCGTGGCTGTCTACATTTTTTAAAACTTTGAAGTTCTTAATGTAGTTTCTGCAACATGTTCTTCTATGCGACATCTACTACGCTTCGAACGGCGGTTTGAAACTACTGAGAGTCCAATCCGAGTTTTAAATTCCAAGTACTTTCATAAAGTGTTTAATTGTGATCAGATTGTATAATTTAACTTAATTTTATATGTTATATTTAATAAGTAGAGAATTTGTCAGTCCTTAAAATCTTCAATCTCCTATTCCAACAACAGGATATAGTCACATGCTACAACATTGGTTGCATTTGCTTCAAATCCTTTATGTAACAGTCAATGGTAAGCCCGGGGGGGGGGAGGAGGGGCGTGTCACGGGAACTTAGCACACTTTGTTGTTGTCAATCCCCGTGGAAGTGCCCGGCGATATCTCCCCTCCTGGGGTAAACCAGTGACTTCTACATATCGGAATTGCCTTATTCGTCGAAATCTTGGAGAAACAATTTTCCTCTCCAGCTTAGCTACTGCCGCCCGCGACAGCTGCACAAAATTACCAACACTTCCGCTGGCCTCCACTTACAGCAGTTCTCATAAATAAGTACACAAACAAAAATGAACAAACACCTCAGAACCTGCGCTTATGTCGTGCCGAATTTGTTGGGCTTTACGTTCTCGCGAAAGGTGCCCACGATGTTGCCAGGGGGATGATATCGTCCGACCATAATTTGGGTTCCATCCTCCCCCACAGCCTTTCCCATCCCAAACTGCTTCGTCCCCACCCATACAACTTGTGTAAAGTGCCCAGTGTTGGAGGTGAAACCAGGCGATGAGAAATCGTAATGTTTCACCTCGTCATACCACATCTCAGTGGCTTTCATGGGTGTTAACTCAGAGCCCCAAACGAATGCGAGATTCTCGCCGCGACCTTTGTCCCCGCTGTGCTTGAAGGAGTCCGTTCTGGCGAGTTTGTCTGCCCAGCTCTGGGCTTCAGCGGCCAGCAACGGCGACCAGTTCATGGGGGGTGCATCATGAAGAGAACGGTAGTAGTTATGAGTGATTAAGCATTCCTTCTTGAATTTCTCTGCCACAGAAAGAAGAATTCGCAAGTGAGAGTAACTAAAGGCGCTTTACATTTGTTGTGTCTGGCTGGCTGGACCGAACGATCAGTTCTCATATGGAACGTGATAACTTTCGGAATTGCTTCCATCCAGATCACATCTTCTATTAATATTTTACTTAACTTTCATCATGAGTAACAACAAAACGCTTTAAGGTATAGAATAGCATGGCGAGGGACAACACAACACAAAACCAGAGCTTGGCTCCAGGTGCGCCATTAACTATAACAAAAACAAAAACATAAATGGTATAAACTAAATTAAATTAAATGCTTTTCCTAGTTTGCTACCAGGGCCGTAGCCAGTTATGAAGCGAGGAGGCAAATGCCTCCCGTGTATTTTGAACCGGGAGAAAAACTTTCTTTTTGTTTTTATGTTACAATACAACAATGTTTGCTAATTTCTCAGTTTCTCGTTTTGCCTTCTTCAAATTTGATGTTGGCTACGGCCCTGGATGTAAAACAAGGGTAAATTTGAAAAAAAATCATTGGCAACCGATCTTACTGTGCAAGACTCCTCAAGGTTACTACAAGTATTAATTTAAAGACTTAGCGGCTTCTAATTTAACGATTTTCTTATAAAAACTAAAGTTTTCACAAGTTAAAAATTAAATAAACCACCCAAAATCTAAACCATGCAAGGAATTACTGTAGGTATTGTTGTGTGATTGATACTGGGGGTGCTTTCAGTTACCCACAATTCGCCGTTCGACTCATGTTTAGAATGACCAATTGAACGAGCCAATCCAGCAGAAATTTTCCTGGACGAACATTTTTTTTGTGGAGGTATTCCGTTTTTGGTTCCGACTGGTTGGATTGAATTGGCGCTTTCCATTTGTACAGCTTTTTCATTTTTAACAGAGTATAGCATTAACACCACGCAAGGCTTACACAAATGTATTGACCAATCAAACTGCAGCTCTTCTACCGACTGAAAAAACCGATCCATTTGACATGAAAATTTTCCGAATTTTAAAACCAGAAATTTTCTCTTTCTCCTGTCCTACTTACACACTGGCATGTAATATAGATCAAACAATAACATACTTTTAGTTTTATCCATTGTGTTTTACCATTGACTGTCACTGTTAATATCGCTATCGTTATTATAACTAATTAATTATAATAATAACAGTTTTTATTACTGACATTATTAATATTATTATTAATTTATTATTATTACTCACCCCTCTCCTGCAGTATGTCAGGGTTTGACCGTGAACGGCTACTTCTTCTTCTCCGGGAAATCCTCCGGGGTCTCTCACCGCTGTTTGATCTCCTCCTACTCGCTATCAGGGCCTCCACATCTCCAGGTTTAACGTTTTCTCTGAACTCCCCGAGGACGTTTCCCGGAGGGCGATACCGGGCTACAACGTAATGTGTCCCGTCTGATGACGTGCACCTAACAAAACACTTTTTGTTAACATAGAATATTCAACGGTTTCTGCTTCCTGTAGCTATTAAAATTGATAGAATAAAAGTAAGAACAAGAACAAGAATAAGGATAAGAAAAAGAAAAAGAATAGTTAAATGAATACCTCTCCCTAGGTACCGACACTGATTGAAATATTTGCTGTAGTATACACCAAACATGTGCAAAGTGTTATTTTCAAAACAAAATGAAGGCAAAAAAAAAACTCAAAAAGAAGAACCCACTCTCTAGTGCGTGAAAAATGGTAATTAAAAACAAATTTTGTTGACTTTTAAGTCAAAAGCTGTTAACGGAACAATCGTTTTCCGTGTTTTAAAAGTTGTAGTATCGGTGTTTTAACAAGAAACGCGAACCGTTCACAACAGACCGAAGCACACTCAGTTCCTTTCTTTGTATTGACAGGCGTTAACAGCTGATGTTTTAATGTCCTTGGCAAACGGCAAGAAAGATCAAACTAGCAAGAATTCCTCAAGTTGGAGTTTGTCAAGCCGCCAAGACAAAGCCTTCTCTTCCTAATAGTGCGAAAGTTGGTGTTCCCATTAAACAAGAACGGCTGTTTCTCAGCCTTAGAAACTGAGTGTTTGGTCACATTTCTATCCTTGTCTTTTGCCGGGCAATGTCAAACCCTGGGATTTCTAATAAAACTTAGAATCGGCTGTGACTCGAACAAGATTTTACAGGTTTAAATAGCCAATCACAGCTCTGTAGCTTGAGATTCCAGAGTGACAGATCGGAAAAACAACTGCAAATGTGTCAGTTGTAACAATTACATGGAACAAGCACCGGTAAATTTCCAAGTTGGCGTCCCCCAAAAAAAACATTCTTCACCTAAAGTATGCAGTCTGCAAATTCTTTTACCAAAACAATACTTGGTTGATTGATTGATTGATTGATTGATGACAGCCGACGACATGCGCTTCAACCCATTGCCCTTACAATTTTTCCACAACCCGTCAGTCCAAGTGACAACCACGTGAACCAACTTGCCCCTCCTAAATAAGTCTTTTATTCTCATTGCCATAGTTACCTTGCAACACCAAAGGCTCTTGTTCCGGCCCAGATCATCTGCGTGAAGTTGCCACACCGTGCATCGTAAGCCGGGCTCTCAAAACTGTAATCTCGCACCTCTCCATACCATAGGTCAGCGGTCTTATCCCCGGTTAGTTCTTCTCCTTTCACATTGATCAAGTTTTCGCCAACATCTTTGCGACCGCAGTGCTCTTGAAACCCAGCGGTAGCCAGGTGCTTGGCCCATGCTTCTGCGTCCGCTGCAAGTTCAGGCGACCAGGTCAGCGGTATTACACCGTGCTGCCGCCGATATTTGTTGTGTACTCTAAGGCATTGTCGTTGGAATTCATTCATGTCTGAAAACACAAATCAAACGAAGAGGGTAATTTGTCTGAGAGTTCAAATTTTATACGATTTCGAATGCTGTTTGTAAAACCACAAGTTTCAACAACATAAAAATAAAAATCTAGAGAATCAAATGAGTGGGTGTTTGAACTTAAGATATCAAAGAGAACTTTGTGTAAATCTGTCTAGTGCGAAAAGGCCTTTAGGAAAAAAATAGAAAAAGCCCCAATCAGATTGAGCTGTCTTTGTCTGCGATAAAACTGATTTAAAAATTTCTCCTGTTGCAAACCTCAAGATTGATAACTTTTCCACAAATTTATCCAATTTCTGCAGTTTAATGTTCAACAGAGAATATTGAGACGCTACAAACGCATTGAGTCGTCCGGATTTACGGTAATGCCAACTTTTACGGGTACACCTATTCGGACTTCGTTTTAACTGAAACCTTTTTGGCCCGTGGGGGGGGGGGGGGGGATGGGGGGCGTACGCACCCCCTTCCTGCCTACTGACCTGTAAACATATCTTGTGAGATCATTAATAATATATTTAATTTTAAAACGGAATTTTTCTTTACGGATAGATTACGACAATTTACTCATCTGAGACAGATTCATTCAAATATGAATTCGAATTTATCACCCTAGGAGTCATTAGCTCGTACGGAACTTCGAGTCCTATTCTTCTGTCTCCATCGGATATAGATCTTTCTGTAAATGTTGTAAATAAATAAATAAATAAATAAATAAATAAAACAAAATGAATTTTAGGTCGGCTATGATCCGAAATTCGTCCTCACTTGATTCTTCAAGACTTCAGTGCTGACAGACAAATCAAACAAAGAGGAACTTTGAGTTCTAATCCATCTAAACACTGAATTTATATCTAGACGAATTATCCGCCTCAAACAAATTATCCGTCTGATATAGATGATTATCTCTTGTTCGTTTTAAGGGCCGTAAGTGTTGTATTTTCGATTAATTTGGGTGCTGTGGTCACGCAAAGGATCAAAAATTCTTTCCGTTTCGCTGAAAGTGTGCCATATTTTGTAGTGATTTGAAATGTGTGCATCAGTTTAACAATACAGATGGGTGCAGGTGTTCTCTGTGACTAAATGATAAGATGTATATTTGTCTCCGAGAAATGAAACATTTTAATCAGTCTTAGACATATTTTTTGGGAGAAAACCTGTTTCGATTGGTTCATATGCAAGCGCTTTTGTAAGCATAGCATTACATAGTATACACACTTTTGTGGTCTCGGCTTTTTCAATTCATAATAAGTAGCGCGCCTTTTACGTATCTGCCCAATCTGTCTTTTCATAAATACAAATTACAAGTACACCAAACCGACGTTGCAATGTTTCTTGAATACGCCCTCCGGACATACAGTCAGAGAGGGTGCCGAGAAGTATGTAAAATTATAAAAACACGGTTCCCGTATAATGTCGAATGAAGTTACAAATGCTTATAAACTTCATTCAAAAACATCAACATTGATCTTAGAGAAAATATGTACCCAAAATACCGTTTAAAATTAATTATTTCTTTTTTGCATTTAATATTGCATTTCTATCACATGCGAATCTGAAAATTTTAGTTAAAGCTTTCGCTCCCTTTTATCATTCTTAACAATGATTTATTGAAAGTCTGAGATTTTTTAATAACCAAAATATACACGATAAGATAACACTTCAAACTTGGTCTGGTATTGCCAAGTTCAAACTTTAGCTATTTTGGTATTTTCGGCATATCATCTTCAGTAAAATGTCTTTGATTATTTTGGCCACGATTGTTCAATGATTTACAACTTTAATGAAAATAGTCTAGAAAAATTTTTATAGGTGAAACATCAAGTTTCGCACTCTGAATAATATTGAAACTGAAACCACTGCAGGCTAAGAATGGCATTATATTCCAAAGTTAAATCGCTTAAAATCGTTTTCAACTCTACAGCTGTAACTGCTAAATGTTTCTGGAACGGCGTCCTGTGAAAAGGTATTGCAGTTACATGATACACGTTTTATTTAATCTTTAACAACTCAGTAGTAAAAACACTTAAAACGCGTTCTTTCGTTCAGCCCGCAAACAAATGTGCGAAATGACGAGTTAACACAGCTCCAAATCAACGAAAACTCGGCACTTTTTGATTCTGATCTTAAGCCCAGCAATTCCTAAATACAATATCGTAGTTGCGTTGGCTTGTCATTTTGTCAGTTTTTACTCGATTCTTTTATTAAACTCTTAAGTGAAAATATTAGCGTACCTTCGTCTTCACTAGGGGTAGAAGGGCTCGACGTCTCACTACAAAAACTCTGTTCTCCTTCCGAACGACTGGAGTAAGAGTCCTCGAATGTTTGACTCGCCCGAAGACGCTTGGTAAGAATCGGGCTCCAATCGCCGCTCTCTCTTGTTCTTGCACACGATAAAACGCCAGAACGAGGCTGTTGTCCTTTCTGCTCTTCCTCCTCTTCCGAGGAAGCCTGGGAGCGATTTGATGTCTTTCGATCTGTTTCTTGAGTGGCTTCGTCAGTGACACTTGCCTCCTCTCCTTCTACCACTTCTTGCAATAGTTGTTGATTTACTTCGGATCGCTCTTCGCTTTCGTGCTGTGCCTCTTCTTCTCCATCTCCATCATCTTCTTCTGTCATAGCACGCGGTGGTAACGCCTTTCCTTGGGGATTTGATTCTGTTGTCTCTTCTGTTGCTTGTTGTTCACTTTCAATCATCGAGTACAATGTTGAGCCCGTCATCGTTTCACCGAATTCGTCCTCCTGCAGTGTTTCCTCACTGGACGATTTGCTTATTGGTGGCGCTGGTTCCATCTTTCCAAATATTTCATCTTCATTATTCTCTTCATCCGATTCCATATGACTCAGTTTGTCCTCTAGAATAACGAGAGACTCCAGTCTTTCATATTCCTCTAGTTCAACTTCCTCTCTAGACCTCTCATCTTCGTCTTCGCCATCCTGTTGTATGTCTTCAAGGTCTTGATCTTTCTCAAACCCGTCAGCCTCTTCTTCCTGTCCTTCTTCATCCGATTGTACAAGTTCTATAGTAACCTTCGGAGCACCTTCATGGGGTTCTTCTTCAGACTCATTTGTTTCCTCGGGGATGACATAAATTTCCCTATGTTCCGAGGCATCGTCTTCTGAAGAGGTATAGTCGTCACTGTAGCGAACTAGGATGAATTCCTCGAGATCCTCCTCCAAGGGTTCACCTTGTTGTATATAAACATGATCGTATTCTTCACCCTCTTCGCTTTGTCCTTCGGAGTCCTGTTCAAAACTTCCACCTGGTGAATAATCCACGTAATACCTTGCCGTCGTTTTACTTTCTTTGTCGTAGATGCGAAGTTCTGGTGATTCAGAAGGACCGGAACTGGTAGCTTCCTCCTCCAAAAATGACCCATCATGTTTCTCAGCTTTTTCTTCCTCCTGTGCGTTTCCGTCTTCCTCCAGGGCTAGTGTTTCTTTCTTGGAAGAAAAACAGACCGCAGACGTTTCTGCTGATGAAGTCTGCTGCGTTTTGAAACTTAGAGTTGTTTCTTTTTTAGTCGTGCTGCTCATGATGGTCTCTGACTTGGAATAAGAACTAGCAAATGACTGCTGCAAAGTCGAGGAGCTTGTAAATGTTTGCTTTGGATCATCATTACTAGGAAATGGTTGCACAGGTCCAACGGCACTACTACTAAATGTCTTGGATGTAGATTGTGAACTAATAACGGTAGATGAACTGCTACACATTTTCCGTGTTGATGTGGCACTTATGATGGTTTCTTTTTTTGATACTGAGCTAGTTGCCGTCTCACTCGTGTACCCAGGTGGTACTTGTATCACTTCATGTCTTGTTACTGTATTGTTCTCCCCCTCTTCCGTTTTCTGTTCTTCATCAGTTCTGTTTATGCTTGCCTCTTTTTCGCGTGTCTGGAACATCGTCGTTTCCATCTCTACTTTTGGATCAGTTTCCTGTGGAGTTTCAAAATTCTCAGGTTTTGCAGCTGCCGTATCAGATACTTCAGCTTCCTTCTGATACTCCACGTGATCAGCTCGGGCAACTTCGGAGTCTTCAATGGATTCAACATATTCAAATATCTCTGCTTCTGGTTCGAATGGTTCCAGTAGTATTAACGTTTCACTGGTTTCGAACTTCTCTAGAGCAATATCTTTTTCCTCTGTACTAGTACTCTCGTCACAATATTTAGATTCATCAAAACTCCGAGAGTGCTCTTCAAACATCTCATTTACTTCACCGGCTTGAACTAACTGCGTTTCATCCTCGACAACCAGTGTTTGTGGCATCACAAGTGAATGTAATTCTACATCTGTGGGTTTGTCGTACTCCTCAAAGCGGATAAGCGTTTCGATACTTTCCTCGTCTGTATCTTCTGGTTCGGACTCGCACACTTCTTCAAAAGCTGTTGGGACGGGCGGTGGACTCACCGGAGCAAATTCATAGGGCTCTTCATACTCTGTCGAGGTAGAATCAGCTTTGGGGCACTCGATAAACACTTTGCATTCTTCAAAATCCTTCTTGATCTCTTGAACTTCATCCTCTGAAACCTCTGAGAGATCTCTTTCCTCGCTCTCACATTCTTCGCTTATTTGTTCAGAATCCGCAAGATCAAGCTCTGTTTCTGACTCGTCGTTACATAGGTGGACTATCTTCCTCGGTTCGTCTTGAAACAACTTTTCGTATCCCGGAACTTCAATTTCTTCTTCAAACAATTCCATTTCATCTTTTTCAATTGAAAATTCGCGATCAACTCTATGAAGCTCGATCTCTTCTTCATAAAGTTTTTCTGGGTGAGAGTTTTCTATCAGCCTCGATTCAACAGATGTTTGATCTCCATTAAAATAAAACGCCCCATCTGCATAAACATGTCCATTATGTTTAACAACAAGAATTTCTGTATTTACGTCTTGCCTAATTTCATGCTTGACTTTTCGTTCGGAACAAGTTTCCTGGATTTTAATTATTTCTACTTCTTCTGGTAATTTTTCCCCTGCAATTACGTTCTGGGGGAGTTCGCTTGGTGCACTACAGATTTCAACTTCTTCTTCAAAGAGATGCTGAGAAGCTAATGCTGGCTCCTGTTCTTTAAACCAATTAAGATGTTGTGTTTCTGTTTGTGTTCCCACGATAACAGTGATCTCTGTTTTTTCTTGTTTGTCTACTCGTTCAACTTCAATTTCCTCTTCAAAGACCTGTGCTCTAATTTCGATATTTTTCACTTCAATGGCATTTACAGGGCTGTTTCGATCACTCTGTCGAAAGCGTTCCATTTCAACCTCTTCCTCAAATACATCGTCTTCAAGGTCGTCATCCTGGTCTACTAGTTCAAATGAGGGGTGTTGTTCCAACTCTTTTATATGCACTCTTCCAACTTCTATTTCTTCTTCAAACACCTGAGTCTTGTCTTGTTTGTCATCCTGCTCGACACGAATTTGTCTTTCGGGTTGTCTATACTGCAGAACGTGAACTTCTTCTGTAAAAACCTGCACGTCTCTGTTTCCTTCGTATTCTTTTGCCGCTGAAACTCCCTCTGAGGGTAAAACTCCGGTTGGTACATTTTCTGATTCTTTGCTTTGCACTCTTTCAACTTCAACTTCTTCCTCAAAGACTAGATTTCCGGTATCTGTTTCTTGTTCTTCAGCAACATCCTGGATTGCTAATTCTTCGGGTCTCTGGATTTCAACTTCTTCTTCAAATATGTGGGTTTCCGCATAATCTTTTATTTCAGCAACTCCTTCGACGAGCAAAACTTCAGCAGGTGCACCAACTGATTTGACTTGAGATGAGTCCACATCTTCACCATCATTTTCTATCTCAACCCTTTCCGCTTCTTTGACAAACTGAACTTCCACTTCTTCCTCATACAGAGCACTATTGTTCTTTTCTTCAACAAGGACAGTTTCAGTTGAAAATTTGCTCAAATTTAGCCCACCAATTTCCTCATTAGTTTCTTCCACAACTACTTGACGGCAATTTTCAACAAGTCCATGAACGGTTTCTGTTCGTGAAAGTATTTCATTTGATTCATAACTATCAGAATACTCTTTTTCGTTTTGTTCATCTTCCGGTTCTGTTTCGACGTCTTCGAGTAGCTCTTCAGGTTCGTCTAATTCGGCGGCCATGTGCACTGGAGAGCCAATACAGACCTCCGTCGATACATCTGAAGTAAGAAATCGCTGTTCGGAGTAGCGAATAACGTTTGAAATTTCTTCTATTTCTTCTTCAACCTGAATTTTTTTTTGAAGTTCGGTTCGATGTTCTAACTCGCTAACTGTATGAATGGGAGACTGACAAACGTCATTCGTGTATGTTTCTTCTACTGCTAAAGTTTTTTCTGCCTCGGTTTGTTCTACATTGATGTTTTCTAGTTCCGAGCTCGCACGTTCGTCTTCAAACGTTTCTTCAAATTCGGGTGCTGAGTTGACTGGTGAACTGCAAATGTCTAATTTCATTTCTTCTTCAATAACGTCATTGTCTTCAACTTCCTGAGTTGATAATAGTTCATACTCGTCTTCAATCATCTCAGTTTTTATGAAAGGATCTGCTTCAATTTCATTGCTGACATACGACGGCGAGTGGCAAACTTCAGAAACAGCCTCTTGTTCAACAAATTCTGCCTCTTCAAACGTTCGAACATCATGAGTAACTTGTTGTTCTTCATCAAAGGTCTCAATAATATAGTTGTGTTTTTCAACTACGGCCGAGAGGTGTAGTGGAACAGTCGATTGTTCATTCAGCTCTTTACTTGATTCAGCAAACGTATTGTCTTCGTAAAACTGGCCCAGATGATGTTCATTGTTTTGATCTAGTTCAGTTTCTTCGTAAAACGTTTTGCGTTTCTCTACGGAAGCTGCAATATGCACATTGGATCCATTAGTGTTTTTGGCAGTGTGTTCATATATTTCAAGTTGATTTTCTTCAATGCTTTCTGCGGATTCAGGTGATTCAACGATTTGTTGATCAAGTTCTTCATAAATTGTTCTACGTTTTTCCATAAATGCAGCAACATTTGTCGACTTGTTTGTGGGATCACAAACAGACCTTTCATTTTCTTGAACATCGTCTATTCCATATGTGACGGCCGATTCCGCTTGTTCAGCATTTTTAACACCAAGCTCCTCATAAAAAACAGTACTGCGCTCTTCTACTACAGCAGCCACATTTGTTGATATGTTGCTGTCCTCACCAACAGAGTTTTCTTGTTCTTTTAACTCATTTTCTTCATAAAATACAGCTAACTCCGGTTGTTCGGCATTTTCAACGTCAAATTCCTCATAACCTGTTTCGTGGTGTTCCAATAAGGCAGCAACATTTGATGGAATTGTATCCATCTCCTCGGCGTATTTTTCCTCTTCCTGAGTCTCCTCTTCCGCAAATCTAAGAGCCGATTCTTGTTGTTCAGGACTCTCTGTATCAAATTCTTCATAAATAGTTTTGCGCTTTTCTACTATAGCGGCAACACTTTCTGAATTGCCTTCATTCTCATCAACGCCACATTCCTGTTCTTGGAGTTCGTCTTCTTTATAAAACAGGGCTGATTCTTGGTGTTCTGAACTTTCGTCATCAAGTTTTTCATAAACTGTTCTGCGCTTTTCCACTACAGCGGCGACACTCACTGACATGCTTCCGGCTTCTTCAAAAGAGTTTTCCTGTTCTTTTAACTTATCTTCCTCATATAACAGAGCTGATTCCGGCTCTTCAACACTTTCAACTTCA
This sequence comes from Parazoanthus swiftii, assembly GCA_025403585.1. NCBI lineage: Eukaryota > Metazoa > Cnidaria > Anthozoa > Zoantharia > Parazoanthidae > Parazoanthus > Parazoanthus swiftii. Next base: position 24,791 of record JAOBYE010086671.1, read on the forward strand.
AACTCATCATAACTTGTTCTGCGATTTTTCAGTAAGGCAGCAACATTTGCAGGAATTTCCTCCGTCTCTTCGACGACAGGTCTTTCCTCCTCTTGTACCTTCTCATCCGAAAAATTAAGGGCCGATTCTAATTGTTCAGGACTTTCTGTATCAAATTCATCATAAACAGTTCTGCGCTTTTCCACAATAGATGCGACATTTTCTGTTTGGTATTCATTCTTATCAACGCCGTATTCTTTTACTTGGAGTTCGTCTTCTTCGTGACACAGAGCTGATTCATGCTGTTCTGCACTTTCTTCAACGAATTTCTCATAAACTGTTCTGCATTTTTCTACTACAGCGGCGACACTTATTGATAAGCTGTCGGCTTCTTCAAAAGAGTTTTCTTGTTCTTTTAACTTATCTTCCTCATACAACAGAGCTGATTCCGGCTGTTCGACAATTTCAACATCAAACTCATTATAACTTGTTCTGGGACTTTTCAGAAAGGCAGCAACATTTGCAGGAATCTGCTCCGTCTCTTCCATAGATTTCTCCTCCTCTTGAACCTCCCCATCCGAAAAATTAAGGGCCGATTCTAATTGTTCAGGACTTTCTGTATCAAATCTATCATAGATATTTCTGGACGTTTCTAATACAGCAGCAACATTTGTTGGTTTGTCTTCATTCTCATCAACACATTGTTCTTGGAATTTGTTTTCTTCGTAAAACAAAGCTGATTCTTGCACTTCGGTGCTTCCTTCATCAAGTTCCTCGTAAATTGTTCTGCGTTTTTCTATCGCAGCAGCGACATTTGATGACGTGTTGTCGGCCGCCTCAACAGCGTTTTTCTGTTCTTTCAACTCATTTTCTTCGTAAAACACAGCTGTTTCTTGCTGTTCAACACTTTCAACACCAAAATCTTCATGTTCCAATACTGCGGCAACATTTGACGGAACCTCTTCCATTTCCTCGAGATATTTCTTCTCTTCTCGAATCTCGTTTTCCTCAAAAGAGAGAGCAGATTCTGGTAGTTCAGGACTTTCTGTATCAGATTCATGATAGATAGTGCTGCGCTTTTCTACTATAGCAGCGATAATTGCTAGCTTGTCTTCATTCTCATGGACATTTTTGTCTTGCTCTTGGTAATTGTCTTCCTCATACGTTACGGCAGATTCTACTTGTTCAATATTCTCCATACTGAACTCCTCATATATTGCTGCTCGTTTCTCACTAATAGCAGCAACATTAAGCAGAAACCCTTCAGGCTCATTAACGGCTCTTTGCTGTTCCTGAAATTGGTCTTCCTCGATTTGTACAGCTGATTCCGATTGCTCAGGACTTTCAACGCCACACTCGTCGTAAACTGTTCTGCGCTTTTCCACTTCAGCAGCGACATTGGTCAGTGTTTCCTGGCTCTCGTCAACAACTTCTTCTTCAAATCCAGTTTCTTCGTAAGTTAGAGCTGATTTAGATTGTCCAGCACTCTCAACATCAGGCTCCTCGTAGATTGTTCTACGTTTTTCTACCACTGCAGCTACATTTGTTAGAAGAAACGTTTCACTGACAAACTTTTCTTGTTCCTGGAGGTCATCTTCTTCAAACGTTTGAGCATAATCTGGTTTTTCATCTGTTTCAAGTTCGGACGAATCATAAACTGTCAGTCGTTTGTCAATCACACCTGCTACATTAACAGGAAAGACAGTTGAGGATTCAACAAAGTTCTCGCTAGTTTTATCAAATGATATCACTGTTTCGGCATCAACAGGTGCATATGCTACTTCTACTTCTTTGCAATGTTCTGACTCGCTAAACTCACCAGCCATGTTAACTAAAGAATCCAGTTTTTCTTCTTTTTGTACAAAAACGTCTATATCTTCCACTGACCTGTACTCTTGAGTCTTCTCGCGCCCTACCAGTTCTTGTTGCACTTCCATGTCAATCTGTTTTTCAAGCACCTCTGCTGCAATGTGTACTAAGGACAGCGGCCTTTTTCGTACTTCGTCAGACTTAACTGTCACATTTGCATATCCTTCAGCAAATTCTTCATAACTTTCAGCAAAGTCCATTGCATTTAAGACTTCTTCCTCATCTTGCTGTTGTATCCCATCAAACGGATCCGTCTGCTCAATACTGTGTATCATTTGAAGTGGTGGCCGCATTTCTCGAATATCTTCAACAACTGTCGCCGTTTGATGTTCCTGAAACGTGCTGATAGCTTGTTTGTTCTCGCTATTCTGTTCTAAAACCTGTTCTTCTACTTCTTGATCGATTGGATCCTGTGTTAAATATGATAAAGACTCTTCCGGCTCAGAAATTTGCTCAACAGCTATCTGTTCGTCTTCGGGGTAATATTGTGCATCGTAAAGTTCAAATGAAGCAGCAGAAACTACGCTGTCTCCCCGAGAACGATGTGCATAAGCATCTCCAGCAATGAATATGGGACTTTGTGGCTTTTCTGGTATTTTCTCCAGTGTAGAGACTTCTTCCTCTCCTGGGTAATATTTCACCTCTTCTGAGTCAAAAGATGCACCTTCTACAAGCTCTTCAAACTCAGCAGAAAAAGTGTCAATTTCTCCTGCAATTTGCACTGGGGAATGCGCTTCTCTTACCCTGAATTCTGACATATACACTGGATCATCTTCAACTGTTTCTGCAAAGTCCACTTCATCTTCTATGTCTTCTTCGGTAACTTGCTCAAGTGAATCACTCGAGCTGAGTTCTTCTGTAGCATGAATCAGCGATGCTTGAATAGCGACATCCTCTACCTTAGCTATTTCTTCTTTCTTTCGACAATTATTTGAAGTAATTAATCTTTCCGTCTCTGCAGTTTTAGTAATTTCTGTCCTATCAACGTTTGTTTCAGACTTGTAAGTTTTTCTAACAGTAGTGACTTCTCTCCGCTCGTGTATCTCGCGTAGTGTTTCAGTAATTTTGGTTTCGGTAGCAGTTTGAACTGTTGTCCGTTCAGCTGAGCATTGTTCAGTAAAAACATCGTTTAACTCTTCTTCATTGTCGGATTCCCCATATTCCACAAGTTCTTCATCGCTTACACTAATAAGTGGAGCAGGTTTTCCCTTCTCGTAGTTCTTAGATACTTCGAAACCTTCATTCTCTCGATAAAGTTCTTGTTCAAAGCTTGCAAACTCGCCATACTCCACAAGCTCTTCATCCGAAATGTCTTCCGACAGTTGCCTTTTTATTTCAGCATCTGACTGCAGTTTTGAATCAATTTCCACAGTTGCTATGTCTTCGTTCTCAGGAACAGACTCAAGTTTTGCAAACAACGTGTCAAAATCCAATTCCGCTTCAACATCAGTTTTAGATGAAGCCTCTATTTTCTCATCACAAATTGGAGCTTTCACCTCTGACCTTTGAACAACTCTAGAAGGTAACGCATCATCAGATGTCTCGGGTTCTAGATGTTGCACTCGCTCTGTTAGCTCTTGAGTTCTTACAGTAACAAGCTCTAAACGGCGACTTATTTCTTCAAAATAAGCATCCTTTATTTTCTCTCGATCTAGTGTTTCACAAACGCAAAGGTCAGAAGGCACTTGGACTTCTTCTGATTTTTGTTCAATTTCTTTTTGTGGTTTTTCTTCCTGTTGAAGCTTTGCAAACAACTCCTCCAAATTGACAGCTTGTAGTTCTCTTTGTTGGCATTTAAATGTTATATCTTCTTCCACACAGGCAGGTTCTGAAAATTTTTGTTGTCGTTGTCGTTGTTGATGTTGTTGTGTGGGTAATGTATAATGTTCAGCAAACAAAGCCGTTTCGTATTCTGTTTCTGCATACGTAAATTCTTTATCAAGTAACCCCTTCATAGGTTCAGGGTCTCTTTTTAAGCAAGTAAATCCAACGGATGTACTTAAATGTTTCATTTGATTTTCAAGTTCTTCTTGCCTGTCAACATGCTTTTCTACAAAATGATCCGAAGAAGGTCCCTCGTTATCTTGGGATATTAATCTAGAGGCTAATTCTGTTTCTATAAACACCGGTGGAACACTTTCAAAAGTCTTTTCCGTTTTCTCACTTGATTCAAATGACTCAGATTCCTCATGCTCCAGAACACCTTCCATTTCCTCACTAAACACGTCCCTGTTGTCCCCTTCAGCCTTGCTGCTTTCTTCGTGCTCCAAAATATCTTCCATCTCCGAGCTAAAAATGTCCTCTGGCTCTTCCAGCCCTTCAACAGGGCTCCCTGTGGTAGCCTCCGGTGCTTCTCGCGCCGGGTGCACATAAATGACGTGACTTTTGTCAGTACACTCGTCATAAGTCTCATTATCTTCAAACGCTTCCAGCTCTTGTGTCCTAGACTCAACATAATGTTGATCAACATATTGATCCTCCAATTCAACCGGACTATAGGATTCTGTTTCTTCTACGTGAGCCGGAAACACATCGTCATATTCTAGTTCTTGTTCTTCCACTTCCGGAATTGTTTCGATTGGTTGGTAGTCATCCACATAGTCCTCCTCGTCTTCAGTAAACTCGCCTTCTGATGTTAACTCAGGGGTAAGATTTTCGGCGTCATCGTCATAAACTTTGCTGCTTCGGCTTCCCTCTTGTGAAACTTGCTCCCAAAATGAAATCTTTGAAAGTACAGACCCTGCCTTGATCTCCACAATGTCTGAACAAATAGACTGCGGTCTGGGGCAATGAACGTCACGTGGACTTAACTCCATCTCTGGTTCTGAATACACAAGGGCTTCGTGCACATCTACTTCAACTGGTTCCTCTTCGTCATCGCCCGACGGAAACTGTTCCATAACATATACCATGGAATCTGCAAAAATAAATGTTAAAACAATAAGCTGGGGTGGCGCAAAAGTGCTTACAAAGAACAGGCAACGGGACGTACTTAAGCTGCTAATGCCTCTAAGGAGATATTTTAAAGCACCAGGGGTTCTAACAAACCTTGCATTGACGATTCTAAAGGCGTGTAATACAAAATCATTCAACACTGTTAGAAGGAGCACCTTATAGTTAATATTAACACGTTGCAAATGAAATATCAACATTTTTTGAATACCTTTGAGGCGGTATCCAAATCTGTCCTACCAGTATAGTTGCAATAATTGATATTTTGTAAACTCTTGACCGCCATAAAAAAATAAAAATTGGTGATTTTGCTAATTTTATGGTGTTCTTTTTAACAGGTAATATTTTTTAATTCTACTCAATTGTTAGAGTTTGGAAAACCGCAACGAAGAAAATGGGTAAAAACATTGTCTCCCACCGCAGTTCATAATACACTAATGACGTTAACAGTTTCATTTGCAAGTGATTTTGCACCAGATTGTAGTTTAAACTATTGTTTTTGTCTTGAAGAAAAACAGCAAAACAACCATTTTTGAGTTATCAGGAACGATATTTTTTATTCTTGATATTCACTTTTATTTATGTTATAGCGTAAACAACTGGAAGCAAACGGGACCTCATCTTTTCGATCATTCGAATCTCTTTTTAGGATTGAATAGATTCTTCCAATTGTAAGACCCCATTTGAATGTCGCACTACGAGTAGGGTATGTAACTGACCCAAGGCTTAGAAAGAAAAGAGAGTGCTCAGATATTTTGTAGCGAGAGCTTTTAGATGTCTAAAATAAGAAAGCGACTAATATTTCATTTTCCTAGTATATGAAAAATTTTCAAAGATTTCTATGAAATAAATTTGTGGTTTTCTTCAAGAGAGTGACACGATTGACTGTATCAAAAAAGATGGCGAATGATACGTTTACCCAAAATTCTTAGCACACAAAACTCCTTAAAATTCTCGTCAAAACGTACAGAAAAGTTATAAAAACTTCAAACCAAGTATACACAACGTTGTTACTGTACAGGGATGAATATCGCCAGAGTACGTGGCATTATCTATGCCTTCTGGCTGTGTTAGGTTTGCAAGGTATTGTGGTAAAATGTACATTTTCAATTGCACGTGCTTTCCCCACTCCTCCCCTATGAATCAAATGGTACATCAAGTGTTGGATAAGTATTCCTAAGGGTTTTGGAGGATGCCACACGGGGGGGGGGAGGGGGAGGCAGTACGGGGTTCAAGGTATAGAATGTTTTTTGTTCTTTTTAATTTTTTGCTATAGTTGTGTTCACATTTCAAAACGTTTTTTTATGAAAATAACTACTGTTAAAAATATATAAACAAATGGCAGCAAGAAAAAGAATCAAAGTGCGTTTTCAAAGGTTTTGGCACACAAATATAGCTGCTATCTTTGTTTATTGCCAGAGTTAAACAACTTACGTTGATTCCTCCAAAATTAAAAGATGTTAGTGAGCTCTTGCCAGTTTTGATATTATGAAGTACTTAAAATTCGTCGGCGATTTGTAAACATTTGTTTACTTAATGGAGTATTTTCAATTAAGCATTTACTTCACGTATTTAACTTCCTAATCCTTTTCCAAACAATTGTGCCAACCCGCAAAGAGACACAGGAGCAAAGATCAAAACACGACGTAGTCAAGACCTGAGCGAGAAAGAAGAAATTTTTTGTAAAACGCACAAAACGTACATCAACTAACAAATGGTAATTGATTCTTTAGTTAAGGTTCACATGTAGAATGTAATTAATTGCTTATACTTCAAAACATGTTGTGATGTTTTGTATTCCAAACTTGTTAGCAAACTAGCGGCACAGTTTGACAGGCAAATTGACATGTCTAAATTCCAAGCACTTTCCGAATACTTTCAGTGGTGAAGAACAAAACTTTGTGGACAATCAATTTTCGAAAATGTTCTCGATTGAAATTTAAACAAAATGAAGTTAACGTCTTTTCGCTTATGCAACCACAAATTATCTTACTCTTTCAAATACAAGAAGTTCTTAAAAAAAACTCTTTAAAAGATGCTTCTAAGACTCGCATTTACCAAGACGTAACAAAGAAACCAATAAATTGATTCCATTTGCCACTGAAACTCTTTGATGGCATCTGTGTTTTTAATTTTCTCAAATATTCTGGCGAGATCTATTTTTTTCTCCCAACCTACATTAAGCTAGAAAGCACCCGATCATTGCTTGAGCAAACCTTGTTTCTTCTTAAGGATCACTTGAATGTAAGGAGCACGTCCAACTTATTCAAAGAATCTCAAAACGCTTCGTAGGTAAATCAAAAGCAATATCCGAGAGAGCAAAGATAGATACAAAATTCAACTAAACGAACCTCAATAATAAGCAGTATAAAGTCTAATTTGAAACGTAGTGAAAGTGTTCCAATCTGAAACGTTCGTAGAGTTTAAGAAATGCACATGTCTAGGCTCATGTGCTTGTCAGACTGCTAACCAAAGGTAACCGATGTTCAATTCCTGATCTGACCGTTGTGTGACCTTCTCTTTGACTGGGACGCTGTACTGATGTTGTTCTCGTCAACCCCCAGTTTGTGAGTGCTTTCAAAACTATTATCGACGTAAAAAACATAGACAGCTTCTTCAACTGTGCATAGGTACAAACTCATGAGGTATAGAGGCTATAGTGGTATGCAAAAATGATTGTAGGAAGGAAAGTCGATCAATTATCACTAAAGGTTTACTTGCCATGCGTGTGACGGAGTAACATTCTGTTCAACTCACCATTGTTGGCTTGTTCCTGGCATGTAGGAGGTTCCTCGACCCGCGGGCTTTCCGTGCCATCAATCCACACCAGCTGCGTGAATTGATCCGTGGAGGACTGTCGCTTCACCTCCTCACGAATCTTTGACACAACATTCGAGTTCTCGTCCATGTCACTGAAGAAAACAACAAACACAAATACAACAATTAGATAAGAGGCTTTTGTTTGTTTGTAGCTTCACCCTTCTTTAATAACGCTTTCCGTTTCTTGTCCATAGGCACAGGAGTGCCAACAAAACTACCTTGAAAAAAAACACGATTTCCAAACCCAAAATTGACTTGCGTTGTTAAAAGTATCGAAAAAGTATCTCGCGTTTGTTTCTATCCCTGTCATTTTAGGAAGGCATTTAATGTGTTATTTATTGTTACAGAGTAATTTCTAATTAACACCTCCTGTATGGCAGTTTCAGTATTGGATACGAGCGCTTAATAGAGAAGGGTAATTATCACGAAATGCTGATTAAACCGACTGTGCCAAAAAGAAACGGCAAACAATTCTCAATATAGTACATGTAAAGTATTAAATCCCATAGCCGGCCTACCGATAATTTTAGCCAAAATAAATACATCAATACAAATAAAAGTTAACGTCATATACTAGAAATAGTTACTCTTGTGTTCCACAAAATGCGAGTTCAGAGGTCCAGTGTTTGAAAACTTTCCCGGGAGAGCATGCCCTTAGACACCCCTGGTTCGACAAGAGCCTTCATTGGCACTCGCTTTTTGTTTCTCCGGCCAACAAATTACTTGAAGGCCGGATACGCCACTGAAGCAAGTCAGTGACTGAGAAGTTTGATGGCAAAAAGGTGGGTTGCTTTGCTAATAAATGATTAATGTGTCGAGTCAGATAGCACACTGGTTTAAGGTGACTCCTAACTGTTTTTTTCACTCTTCTGAACTTTGTGAAAGGCATTCTGATATGTCATGGTAGATTGCTGCCATCTAATTAATGGTAAACGTTTATACAAAAAGATTCGGGTTACCAGTTCTAGTACTCCAAAAGCAATTTTTGATAGACATGACCTTATTTACACCCTGTTGTAGAAATCAATTGCATTAACACAAAAAATGTGTTTGTTAAACCCAATTGATAACTGTGATAAAGTTGTTTGCACATTAACTAAGGAATACGTTTGAGGAAGCTATAAAAGTTATACCGTCAGGTTTTGGTGCCGCTTTAAAACTTCAGAAAATTAAGGTGGCGCAAAAGTCTGACCGTATATTTTTTATAAATTTCCTCAATTTTCTTTATTGTGCAGAAAAACTTAACAAATAAGAATGGGGGTCGCCTAAATTATTGTGCAAAGTGCAGGTGATTGCTAGTGTTTTAGACGCCATGTAGGAAACGGGATTGGTTTGGGTACAATGGTTGGTGAGTGCAAGGGTATTAATAGCACAAGTTGCAAAATTGGTAGTAGCCCAGTTTCATAAGCACAAAAAACTAAAAGAGCAAGACCTGTGTGTTTGATTCTAAAGTAAGAGAAATACTTGCCGAAGTCTAACAGTTATTCTCTCCCGCCAAAATATGATATTATGTAACAGTTCTTCTACTTTCAAACAGATAGATATAAACTGCCCTTGCAAATTCTTTCCCTTAGCCTGAGGTGTGTTCTGTGCACTTTTGCAGCCTCAGCGTTCTCATAAAAGTATTCTTATAAATCAAAATATGATGAACAATTCAAAGGTGCACGAGTTTATTGAATAATTAAGAAAAGGAAGCAACAGTTAATTAACTTCATTTTGTCGTTTGCACATGTAACAAAGTAGATGTTGTTAACAGTTAAATCCTTCTTCTTTAATAGTCATGCATGTCGACACACAAAACAAAGCAAATAGCGAACCTTAAACAGTATCTGCAGCATTTTTACGTTTAGCATCTTTCCATCTGAACAGAACGTTTTTCTTCATTTTGTGTCGCTTTCTGTTTGTTCCAAAGTTTAAAGAACTGATTACAAAGCCCATCCTACACAAGCATGAAGGTCCGGCGGTTGTGTCGGTAAACCGCGAATCAAACTCACGCTCTTGCAAAAGCAAGGAAAGTCAACAAGAAATTAAAGATCTTCCTTGTTTGGCTTTGCTTCGGTCGACTGTGAAAGGGCAACTGCGCAATTTTTCGCTCAACGAAGTTTGCAGGTCGCTTACTTTAACTGTATGAATGAGATTAAGAAGCGTCGTTTTGGAAATTTGCCAGTGTTTTCCCTTGCACACTGGAAAAATGAGAGCGCGTGAGCAGGATGGTCTTGACACGGCGGTTCGCGTCTCCAATTAAACCAGTGTCGGAAAAACTCGGAGACAGAGAGACAGAGAGACAGAGAGACAGAGGCAGACAGTCAGAGACAGGCAGACAGACAGAGCGAGAGAGAGAGAGAGAGAGAGAGAGAGAGAGAGAGCAAAGTGAATGTTTTAACTCGTTGTAAGCCTGTGGCACTCAACAGAGCGTGCTGCAGGGGCCGAGGTACAACTACAGCAGTGATGTGAGCTCAAACAAATTCCGTTCAACTTTTGTTGAGAGAATGATATAGGCGGGTTTCATTGTGACGTCATATTTACATTTTTCCTCATCAGCACGTTATAGCATAAATCCAACTTCTTGGTTCAAACAAGACACAGCACCGTTAGTGTCGACCAGTGATTTGAATCTAATGAAGCGACAAAAATTGCAGTGAACGTATGGCTAGTGGCACTGACATTTTCCGCTATCCATAGAAATCTCTCTAAAACGAGTTTCTATTAATTATTCGACATACATGTATAGAGCTCAATTTGTCAGTGATAATAATAGACCAATTTCGACATATTAAAATTTAGCCTGAAACAAAAGTCATAAACACGACGCTCTGGGGATAAATCCATAAAAAACTCTACATTTTATTCCCCGGAACCTCTTATTGATGTCTTTTGTTTCAGGCTGAATTTTAATATATTGCAATTGGCCTATTGATTTATACTCTAGCGAGTTATGGATTTATTTGGTTTGAAGCATAAATTCTGACTTTATGCTAAATTATGCTAACAAGTGAAATTTAAATGTAACAGTTACGTCATCAGAAATCCACCTAAGAGCCCTTTTCAATCTGGAGCGTAACCCTTTCAGCCCCAGCCAGTTGACCAACACATATTTTCTCCTAAAAAACAATATTTTATTTAAGGAAACTGAGCACACGCTAAGACAAAGTAAAATATCCAACCTGTTTCTGAGAAGATAGATAGACAGATTAGAAGGATTATCCAGGCGATCAGGGATTTGTCACATGGTAGAAATAAGCCAATCAACGCGCGTTAGTTCGTCACGGCATATCGCAATGTCCCAAAAACTACATATGCAAACCTTAAAAAGGACTGAGTTTGTTGCTTCTGTAACTTTAAAAGAACTGATATAAATATTGAAGAAAACGAATTTTATTTTAGTCTCTTTCTCTACCTTTGGTTTAGCCTGCGTGCAAAGTCTCCTTGCGGGTTGGGGAAAAAGTTTGGGGAAAGAAGAAAAGAGTCGCTGAGAGAGGCGCGCGGAGAGGGGAATGGGAAGAGCTTCGCCCGCCGCTCTCAGCGACTCTT
>JAOBYE010086672.1:0-15000 GCA_025403585.1 Parazoanthus swiftii
TTTGTCCCAGGCCTTCAACCGAGGATCTTTGCTGGGGGTTAATGCTTGCCTGAGAGCCAAGCCTTAAGTACACTGAGCCCCCCCTTGCCCAGGAACTCCGAAAAAGCCCAGGCGGAATAGGTTTAACTACTGCCCCTTTTCTGACCTACCAACTTTCTCCAAAATTCTAGAACACGCTATACACCGAATGGTTCATACCTATCTCCAAGAAAAAAGCTTACTGTCCAACGTTCAATCCGGTTTACGGCCTCCACACTCAACTTCTACAAGCTTTACCAATGCGACCAACAACATACTACTGAATATTGATAAGGGACAACTCACTGGACTCACTGTTTTTGAACCAGAGCAAACCTTTTGACATTTTAGATCACAATATTTTCTTGGATAAGCTTACACTATCTTTTTACAGATCTGCAATCCGGTGGTTTTTGTCATATTTGACGGGGTGTACCCAAAGTGTCTCTGTAAATGGTGCTGTTTCACACCCCAAGTAAATGTTGTATGGAGTACCCCAGGGATGTGTGTTGGGCCCACTCTTACTTATTATGTACATTAATGAATTACCTCAAGTAATCAGTTCCTGTAATATAGAACTGTATGCAGATGATACTTTATTATACTTCTCAAGCAAAAACGCCTCCACCAATGAATATAATCTTACTGCAGACTTAGGAAAGGTCATAAACTGGCTGCATTCAAAGTACCTTGTACTTAACCTCATAAGCAAGACCAAAAAAATGATAGTTGGAACTCACCAACGTCTTACCACTACTGCGAGTTTCAACGTGAGTGCCGCGGATTCGACAAACCTGGAACGAGTGGAAAAGTTCATATAACTAGGAGTATTTCTAGACCACACTCTTTCATGGAAGAGCACATCTCGTACATCGGGTCAAAGATCTTGTCCAGACTTAGGATAACTCGAAGAGCGCGCAAAGCTTTGCCACGATCAGCTTGCATTATTCTTTACAATAGCATGGTTTTATCGATTTTTGACTACTGTGCAAATGTCTGGGACAGTTGTGGTACTTGCAGGAAAACAGCACGAAACAGGCAAAATCTGCGCCTAACATTACCCACAACTGTGAAATTTCAAGGAAGCTTCAAATAAGATGCCGTACAATAACCACCAAATGAACATAAATATTAAACATGATAAGAACCGATATATATGCTATGAAAAGTGTTTATCTCAAAATATGTACATTTCTTTCATTCCCAAACTTTCTTTAAAACGTATTTTTGTTTTATTTTATTTTTACACAGGGCTCTTTTAAACCAGCGGTTAGCTAAATAGGTGTCCCTGTTTTAAGATTGCTCTAAATAAAAGAAAATAAACAAATAAAATTAATGTGGAAAACATCAAATTCGAGTTGTTTTGGTGATTCCAAAGTGTCAAAAGGGAAAGACGTTCTAACAAGGTCGTAAGTTTAAAAGTCCACAGCTTTCATTGAAAATTAAAATCATAACTATCGGTCGATCTTTCTTTCTTCACCCGATCAAAGACAAACCGAGTCTCAAACAACCTTCTTTTATGCTTATTCATGTTAATGGATCCCCTGCGTCAAATTGCAATGCCAATGGGAAAAATGAATGAATCATTGGGGAAAAAAGCTGGTCAAGTGTAAGGTCAATTTAGCTTTAGCCCTATTGTACCTGGGGGGGACGGGAGAACTTTCTTGATATTCAAGCTAAAGACACCAAATTTGGTCACTTTTCCTAAAATTTATTGGAGAGCACAATTTTAGAAAAAAATTGAGTCGAGGGTAAAACGTGTTGCCATGGCAACAAGATTTTCAAAGCCATGTTTTTCTTAATCTTATTTCGCAAATTTTAAAGAAATATTTCAAATAATTGATAAATCTTAGTCTTGAATTAAATTTCCTCGACAATCTTGAAACATAGATAGCTTTGCACGTGATATGTGACGTCATAGGTATTGCGCACTACCATTTTATGAAATCCAAGATGGCGGCCATATGTTTTGCACTTTGTCAAATGTTGGCAGTATTTCTAGCGAATCCGTGTTTTAAAACGTTGAAAACAACGCATGAAATGATTAATAACATTTAAAACAGTGTTTTTGAACAAAATAATAATGTTGCAGTTTAATAGCTACTGTGAGATTTGAAAATTGAAACCTCCTTAAAACATACTTTGCCTAACTAAGTTTTTTGAAATACTGTCATTTATACTAAAGGCATAGTTTTATTAGCTTCTGATAACACTTAATTGTCATTTTTTGAAGTCTGGAACGTCTTTAATGTTTTTGCTTCCGATCAGTAAAATTTAATAGAAACGCAAAATTTTTAACTTTATGACGTTATATGACGTCATTATGACGTCACGTGTCAATTAAGTTACATCTAATTAACTCGTTTGCGATTATCTATTAGTCTACCAAATTTCATTCCGATATGTTAAATAATTTCAGAGAAACGGGCCGCGGGCACTTTCTGCTTCCCTCCTCCTCCAGGCCCAAAACCCTCAAAAAGCCCAGGTACAAAACGGTTAGAACCAAAGACCAAAAAGAGGGGAAATACAAAGAACGCTGGACTTGCAAACTCGCAAACTTCGGTTGGTCTTTATCTAACAAAAAAACTCTCCAACCAAAGCATTTTCAGGTCACAACTTACATTAAGACAGGTCCGAAGCTCCAACACGTGCACGTAAAATGACTAGCAAAGTTAGACTTAAACACGTACTAAAGAGAAGTAGCAACGGTCGATCTAGTAATAAATATACTGATCTGAAGCTTTGAAGCAATCAAATTGAAACATTTAGTATCTGTAGTCCGATTATGAACACATCTTTTCACGTTAGTTCGATGACGTCATAAATTATGTGTGCAAATTAAAGTTTGAATCAGAGATCTAACAGGAAACAGTGTGGACTCCTTGCTAATTACGCATAAGTGCAAATTTCTACGTTATATACTTCTCGATTGATCGATATTAGCCAATCAGATTACGTGATTTAACGCCACTATAAATTTATTTCAATTATGCGCTCATATCAACCAAAAGGCAGACGGTAATTTTGCCTATGTAATAACCTAGAGACCAAAGTCCGTCTAGGCCTAGCTAACACTCCAAAGGGAGTTAACAGACCGATTTCAATATTTTAAAACGCAGCCTGAAACAAAAGAGATCAACACGAGACTGTGGAATGATCCATTTAAAATCCATCTTAATTACCTGCACTCAGATACACATGCCACACATATCTCACACTCCATGCGTGTAGCTTTGGATAGGATGTGCCGTTTGCGGAAGTTGTCCTTCCTCTGTTGTTACTTTTCGGTATGGTTAACTTTGTTGTAGCGGTTTGGTCCTCTTTGCTTACACCAAGATCGTAAACATCAAAATGTATTTAAAGTCCTAGTGAAACCACTGTTTTTTTGTTTTTGTTTTTGTTTTTCTTTTACAAGAAACAAGTAACACTCCAAAAGAAGTCAATTCGGTCTCAATAACCCCTAATTGTTTTTTGTCGTATAGTTAGAGCCAATTAACAGTACTAAAAAAAAACACTGGCTGTAAAGTCTGCTCATTGTTTGAAGATGACATGGACCTTGTTGGACACTTTAATCAAGTGCCACAATTAAAAAATTGCAGTTTTTATTAACTTTTTTTTAGAGACGACGTTTCCTGGAGAATGATGTAAATAGAACAAATACCCAAAGCAAGCAAGTGGATAATTTTGATGAACGTTCAGTATTTGCATTTAATATGATCATACTAAATATTAAGATGTATAATACAATCGTCGCAAAAAAACTCGAAAAGACATTTTTTGCAAAATTAAATTGTTCGTTGTCTGCATAAAACCTATAGAATATTTATAACAAAAGAACATTGAAGAAAACTATAGACCTAATGGATAACTTCTGTTCGTTATATTTCTTTTGTAAACAGTGTGGGTCTTCTTGTCATATATAAAGAAGTAAAACAGACATATCAGTTGCATATTGATCAAATATTTATCATGTAACTCAATATAGCTTTTATGTCTAGAAGCAGGTGTGTGCATAGAAAATCAATACAAGCCTTCTTTAGTGTTTGCAAGACAACACCCATTACGAGTTTTTAAAGTTGGCCATCCTTTGAAAAAAGGTAACTTTTCGTTTTTGAAGGTCCAATCATTTTTACCGTAAACTCTGATCTTTCTTTTATTTCAGCTTCTCTTTTCACCTCTTTCTGTTTTGTCATTACTTCTGACTACACATCAGTTGTCAGTTTATATAATATTGTTCATTATATTCATTTCTTACCATGCACTAACTGTTCAGCTCTGTTAAATGTCCTTTCGATTTTTCTTGCTACAGTTTCACTTATCCCTAAACTTTTTATTTTATTTTTTTTCATTTTGATTTATGTGACTGCATGTAGTTCTTTTAAGGAAAATTTTTAATTTTTGCTTTGCAAGACCACGTTATTTCAATATGTACTTCAAATAACAGTATTTACAACATCTTTATATAGCAGCATGACCTGGTTCTGAA
This sequence comes from Parazoanthus swiftii, assembly GCA_025403585.1. Lineage (NCBI taxonomy): Eukaryota > Metazoa > Cnidaria > Anthozoa > Zoantharia > Parazoanthidae > Parazoanthus > Parazoanthus swiftii. The sequence goes on from JAOBYE010086672.1 coordinate 4,505, forward strand.
AAAAGTGTTCTGCAACTTAGTATTCCCTTAGTTGGCTAAAACTAAGTCAAGAATAGGTTTATTAGTTCTTAAATTTGGTAAAATTATAACTCACGATGCCTTTGTTTCAAAAGAATTCCTTTTAGTAGTGCGAGGTTTGTTACAGTATTACTGTCAAAGTCATAATGAAGTTTCCTTGGTCCTTCGAAGCAAGAACTGCTAATTTCAAAAAAGGAATAACAAAACCGATTAGATCTCAGTTCCTAAGCTAAAATGTTAGATGAATTTTTACACCAAACAATTGCGTACCATATAATTATAAGCTTTTAGCTTACCAGACTGGAGATAATCAGAACCAACTAAAGGTTGCTAAAATGTAAAGAAACAACTGGAAGCGCTAGTATCTAGCATAGGGCTTGCAACAACACAAGTGTACTAAGATGACGCGTTCGCTTGTTGCAATTTGCGAAGATAGCATAAATTTTGCAAATACGCTGTCTTAACCTGAGATATGATACAACAAACTTCGCCGTGGTTGTTGTTCAGATGTATAATATTTACACTTGTTTTCACTTTTTATTCACTCTTTTTACTATTATTCGCATTTTCTAGAGAATGAACCGAAAAAAAAGAATTCAAAAACTGAATTCAAGCTAAGTGCTTATGTTGGTCGAGAATACGTATACACGGATACAAAGATTATATTTTAGAACAATTAAACAGTTTAGAAACCGCATAGTTATAAAAAAGCAAAAAAAGCTGTATTCTTGGTAAACTGAGGCTGTGGCAGTCCTTTGCATTTTTTTTGTTAGTGAGACGTGTCAGTCATTAATTTTCACCAAAACGTTTTTCAAAGTATGTCTGTTTATTTAATAAGTACAATCTTAACTCGTCTAAAATTCTAATCTTTCGATCACAAGAGTCATAAGCCTTGCACGTCAATTTAAAAAAAGTCAGTTTTCAAAATTTAAACTGTTGGCAGACTTGGTAATACATTAAAACTCCTTACAATCTCTATTTATAACTCAAATATAATGTTCGCAATTTATATAGAGTGCACACTATCCCAAGAATGGGCAAGAAGAGATTTATATTTGCATAGCTAAAAAGATTGAACTGTATATAAGCTCACTTGCTTACATAAAAATGATTAAAGCTGCATGAGTTTTAGTTATTTACTGCTACCAAGTAGTCTGATCTTTTTGTTCGTCATTTGCAATGTTTTACCCGCTGTGTTTTGTTTGTTTTTTGTTTAGTTTTGCTGTGTAAGTGTGCTGTGCTTTGTTGTGTTGTGTGTTGTTGTATTATACCATGTTATGTGATACTGTTTTGTGTTGTGTCGTGTCGTCTCTTGTTTCATTCTGTTGTATTTTGTTTAATATTTAATATACAAGTAAACTTTGCTGTTGAGCAGTTCTGTCATATAGTGCTTTGTTGTGTTGCACCGTATTAAAAATATGTCTTGTTTGTAATGACTCGTACTGTACTGAGCTACCAAGCATCAGTTTTTAGAAAGTGACTAAAATAAACCTCAAAAAAGTAATCTATTTAAAAATTTAAAAAATGCTTAATTTTAGTCTTAGCTTTTTACTCAAAACAACAAGTTTTTTTTGGCAGATGTCGACTCCTTGCTAAAAGCGATGACGTACTCTTTGAACGTTACGTCCAGCGGCGTTAAAATCCACCGACATACACAGTTATTAAATTAACCCTTCGTACGTTCACCACCATTTAGACCTGAAGGTTCATATAATTTGCATATTGGTGGTTATATTTACTGGTGGCTTTTTCTTGCTGTCGCTTCATTCTACATTATTCAAACCGGTTTCATATTCTGTGAAGTATATCCCTAGCAACCAAACTTTATAAATGTATATGACTCCAACAAAATGCAATTTTATCTAGTTTAAAACTCCCGGAATAAATATAAAAATAAATGCAAATTTTAGTTAGTTATCTAGCTTGTTGAAAGAGTTTCTTTTTCTTAAACTAAGTACCGCTACGTTTCCGATTCATGGCAATCAGCGTATATACAAGAAGAATCTAAGAAACGCGAATACTTGCCTTTTGCTGACTGATAAAACAATTACACATCACAACGACGTCATAAATGTCAAAAATTTGGGTTTCTATCAAATCTTGCTGATCGGAAAAGGAAACACTTAGAACATTACGGATTTCAAAAAATGACAAATAAGTGTTATCAAACTCTGAGATTACTACACTTTTAGTATAAAAGACATTATTTAAAGCAATTCCAATTTGGCAATGTATGTTTTTTGAGTAATTTGCATTGTTAAAGGAAACACTACACTTTTTGAGTAAATTTCAGTGTTAAAGGAAACACTGCATTAGCATTAGCTGATAAAATTGAAATTTCTTTCAAAAATAGCGTTTCAAATGTTGTTCGATGATTTTTTCGTTGTTTGCAAAGTTTTAAAATACTAATTTGCCAGGAATGTCTGAAAAATGTGACACAGTGCAAACCACATGACCACCTTCTTGGATCTCATAAAACGGTATTGCGCAATATCTATGGCATCACATTTCACGTGCAAAGCCACCTATGTTCCAAGAAAGTCGCGTAACTAACTTCAAGACTAAGAATTATTAGTTGTTTGAAATATTTCGTTAAAAATTGGAGAAAAATTAATTAAGTCTAAATGTGGCAAATCATGGCTTCGAAAATGGCGTTTCTATAGCAATGCGCTTTACCCTTGACTATTTTTTTCTAAAGTTTTATTCTCCAATGAATTCTAGGCAAAGTCACAAAATTTGGTAGCTATACCTTGATTATCAATAAAGTTTTCGATTGTTGAAATCAGCGCGGGCACTTTCTGCCCCCACGCCCCCTCCCCCTGTAAAATAGGGTTAAACAACAATTAACTAAAAATCCAAAATAAATTGGTGTTAAAACTTAGCTATGTTTATGTTAAAGTATATTAAACCACGAAAGCTAGGCTTACAGTGCGCCAAATTTTCCAGGTGAGCGACAATTTTACGGATAAACACGATCTCTTTCGACTTTCTTCTTCCTCGTCTACAAAAACACTTTATGATTCATCAAAACTTGGTACTAAAAATGAACTCAAGTAAGGTTTACAAATTCCCTTCGTCTTAGACTTTGAGATTATTTCATTAGATTAGTGTCACTTGACATAACACATCTCACCGTCACGGCCGAGCATGAGCGAGATTAACAAGCTGAACATACAGAGGCGTACTGCCCGGGCACATGGAATCCACGAAATTACTGTAAATGTATTACCGTACGTGTGCCTATTTATCATGGCAGAACTGAAAATCTTATCTTTTCTGTACATTTTACATTCTGACATGAGCTGGGCGACAAGAGTCAATCGCGGTCATATGAGGGTCATCTCAAGTATGTTTACATGTGCTGCCGGTTTGTGTACAGCGTGAGATTTTGGTTCAAACTGAGCAGAAACTGGCTGCCAGACTACCCAGTTTATGGACGATATTTTTAGTGGCCCGGGTCAACACTTTATTTTAAAAAATGTTTATATACTAAACGTTATTTTTTGGACCGCCTCTGAATATTTTCAGTCTCAATGCTATAGAACCCAATCTTTCGTGCGGTCAAAGCAATGTTTGGGTTTTGTCTGGACACGGGAAATGATATACCCCGTTTTGGGTATACATGCGCCGGATTGGTTATGACAAAAAAAACCTTTGAGGGAGTGTATTCCACCCCTTCATGGACTGGAGAGGGTTAATAATCTTTCTAAAACAGTGGTATAATGTCCAAAAAGTAAACAACTGAAGAGGATTGGGGCAGGGTAGTATCGAGAACCATAACAAAACTTGAAGAAATAATACATAATGTCCCTTTTCCCGTATTTTGGAATTGGTTATTATATGTTGCCTTCATTACATCAACACCAATTTGCATTGCAGAGTATGTGTTAATTAGTTGGACCGTTGTGCACTTGTATTGTTTTTATGGTGACATTTTTAATTTGTCTTGAAGGGACTTCAGTTTTAAAATTTTCCATCCCCCACCTCCTAGAATATGTGACGGTTCATCTTATACAAAGTAAGCATGGCTAAATTTTTTTATCATATTATTATATTGCCAGTGCCACTTCTTGCGAGACCCTCGGACCTAAGTAGAAGGGAAGGTTGTGCCGGTCAATGCCCCCCCCCCCCCCTCCCTCCCCTATGATTTTCAAAATGGTTGCATGTAAGAGATTGAACTTCGGCTGTGGGTTAGTTAATTTCTTTTTATAATATCACTAAATTTTTAATTGAGTACTCTTGTTTCACAGCATGTCCGCCATCTTGGTCATTTCGAAAACTTTTTTGGGGGAAAATTGCAGCAAATTTGCTCGGATTTAGTAGAACACGTGAATCAACCTCAAATAAGAAAATAATCAATGATACTGAAATGGAAAAGAAAAAAAAAAATAAAACAATTTTTATCACGAAAATCCCGTTTTCCGAATCAAATTTCAATTTGTACAATTACTTTTGCACACATTATAAGTAATGACGTCATCTAAATAACGCTATGTTTGGGTTATTATATTATGCATTTTATATCATTCTCACTGTTTATAATGGTTTCTGTTATAGATAATATTTTTTTTGAAGATAAGTTGTTAATGCGCATGCTTTTGTAAAATTTCGCTTTCCGTTCACCGCATGTGTAAGATTAAGTTTGATGGTATATATATCATAACTCGTCCTTTACTGAGTATTTTGTAACCCATGCAATGCTTATCATTTACATCAATTTTTACAGCGAATTTAGTCCACAAGCGCTGATTTTATGACAGAATATGTTTATCATGCCTACTTAGTAAATATACAATTCGCTTTCACCGCCTTCTATAGCTTCAACTTTAACTTGGATAATCTCTTTTTTCCGTCTTAACCGGAAAATTGTCTTTATCTCCGTTGTCAAGTTTCGAAGATATTTAAATTTTGCCTTTTTGTGTCACCCCAATGTTTAACTTCCACCTTGCCAGCAGATTATCCTTAACGTGGTTATTGATCAGTTTTTGGTATTTGACAGAGAGCAGAAGCAATTAACTTATCGATTACCTTTTTGCACGTTTGGAACTGAAGATAACTATTATATATCTCTTATTTGAAAGGTTACACAGTAAAATTTAACTAACCTTCAAATTTACATATATATGCTATTATTTTTTTAAAAAAAACAAAACGATAAGGTAAATTAATCGACTTTCTGATAATATCACTGTTAGATATTACCGGAAGAATAAACTACTCAATGTCTTCTGCGTCAAACGTCATCAAATGTCCATTAACACTGATTCGCAATTATAACATAAGAAGTGATCTTTTAGGACTGAAAAGGGCTTCCAAGCCAGCTAAGTGCGTTGAAAGCTTTGTGAAGCAATTGAATCTTCTTTACAACGCGTTTTGTATGAGTTTTAATCATGTCATTTAGTTCGTTTAAACAATCGTTTACAGTACAAAGTTTTTCTTTGTAGAATTGTTTTGTCAAAGATATGCTAGCAGGAAATCAGAACAATCGCTTTATGTTTTTCTAGCATAAAGCCCTCACCTCGACGGTTTCTTTAAATTGTCTTTTATTTGCCGTCCGCTCTGACCTAAACAAACTCATTTCTTGAAAGACTGAATAAGTCAGGCAAAGGATTTGTTGATATTCGTGATTTTTTCTTGGTAACAGCATTTCTTGGTAACAAAAGAATGCAATCTAAAATAATATATATGATCAGAAAAAAAAAAACTTTTATTCTGTGTCAGATTATGTACGAGTGCAATCAAAACGATAACATCGATTTTTTTTAACATAATTAGAAAACACATTTGCAGGTGGTTTGTTGCAAATGAGTGTTGGACAACAGTGTTAATAAAACGTTTCATTCACTGCGGACTTATAGTGTTTCAAAGAGTTTTTGTTCATTAAATTGTTGAGCGGGTTTTCTCTACTTACTCTATAGCAGATTCTTCACGTTTCTAACTTTTTAACGGTATCAGTTAGAACGACTATTTTTTGGTTTATCGTCTTAGTTATTTGGTTGAAAAAATATTTCAAATGTGACCGAGGAAAGAGCTTAAGGTTTTCTGCATACACCTTCAAGTTTATTTTCAATTTGACAAAAAACTCTTAGAGGCGATTAAGTGTTTGCATTGCATCCAGTTATGTGACAGGATGACAGGTTGAACAAAGATTTACACCCTTAGAACTGTTTTAATGTCTTTAAGATGACGCGCAAATGCCGAAATTATAATGAGTTTTCTACTAATTGTTTGCCTTCTTATTTCAGTTACGTGAAAGGAACTAAGTCGCGACAAAGATCTTTAGTACCGAGCTGGGTGATGCTAACGGTTGCTTTGACAAACAACGTTACGATGTCTTCTAACGAAGCCATTTTTGCCGCATTAAGCAACACATCACAGCTTGATTACAAAAAAAGCGAAAACAGTACCATAAGACCCATTGACACAGAAACTGCTTTCACCGCTTGCTTCTACGCCATTACTGCCATTTCCGCTGTTTGCGGCAATCTGCTCGTTATGATAGCCGTCAAAACGACCCACACCTTGCAGTTTACGAGCAATTTTCTCCTCGCAAATTTAGCCTTAGCTGATTTTGTACAAGGCGCCGTGTCACTTCCTCTGAGGCTATATGAACTGCTGAGCCCCCGTCTGAATCTGACAGCCTTTTGTCCAATCGCCATTCCTATTTCTATCCTGTTTGGGGGAACATCAAACTTGAATATTCTGTTCATAAGCATTGAGCGTTTCATAGCTATACGATGGCCATATTTGTATTACTCCCATGTCACTACGAAAAGTGTTGTGGCTGTTATTATTTTGGGCTGGATCTCAGTTGGACTATTCGCCCTTTTGCCAGCATTTGGTTGGGGAAGGGTTTACCCCGATCCTGCACAAGTCCAGTTCTGCCGATTCCCTTCGTTCTTAACAGAAAAATACATCACTGCATTATACGTGTTTGTCCATGTTATCCCGATTGTGACAGTCATTTCCCTGTATGGCTTCCTACTACGGGTTAGTTGCTTCCACGTACGCAAAATTCACGCTCAAGAAGTGACCGCCGAACGCGTGAAATACTCGACCAGCTGCAACTTGCAGTCGGTAACGGCCTCAGATGCGAAGAGCAAAATCAACGAAGAGATCCCGCAACCAACCCGGAGGCAGACCGCAAGGCAGATGAAGGCGCTAAAAACTGTTTCTGTAGTCGTTGGCTTTTTCATTGTTTTAGTCGTCCCCATAATTGCAATAGACGTCGTTGAGATGTTGGGGGGTCCAAAGGCACCGTCTGTTCTCATTAAAATAACTGTTTGTATGATTTATGCCAATCAGGGCGTAAATGCTTTCATTTATGCTGGGTTTAACAATGATTACAGGAAGGCATTTAAGAAAATAATTTCTAACATCGTAGGATTCGTAACTTCCGCGGTGTTTAGATGTTAATAATATATAAAGTTACTAGAAATACCAGTTGAAGGAAATAAAAACCAGTAAATTTGGCCGAGGCTCATTGTTTTTATTTTTTTGGCGATTTGGCCCCAAATTGCTCTTAAAATTGTTCCTATTTCCACAGGCAGCCCAAGCTTAGAGTTAGTATTTAGTCGGTAAAGCGATCGCGATTGTCAGTGATTTGATTCGATTTTATAAGGCTTTGTATGGCAGTAAATTTCTCTTTCCTGAAATTGTGAATAATAGGTGCAAATGGCACAAATAAAGCTTCCTTTCCTCCGTTGTTGCCTCCTTGTGTCCTCTTTGTACATTCTTATGCAATTAGAGGTGATTTGGAGGTGATTCTGATTTCGTAGTTGCCCTCAGTGAGAAAGAAATAAAGGCTGGCGGGTACATTTTGAGCATGTAACTACACTAAGTTCGATAAATTCCCACATAAGCATCGCATCGCCACAAAATCACACCAGCACATAGGCAGAAAAGTATTCTAACCGTGAACTGCAATCTGGATGTCAGCGATTGCAACCAATCAGAATCGCAAAGCCCAGTTTGAAACGGTTGGTATTCAAGAGGGCGCGTGAACGGACACTGAGAAAGCGAACTCGCTGCATTTCGAGTAGGAAATCGGCTGGTCAGACAACTGGATCTAAATCGTTGACATCCAGATGGCAGTTTAGGGTGATTTTGCAACTGTGCGAAATTGTTCAATACAGTAGCTTGACAAAGTATGGAGTGGACGTTATAGGGGAAGGAAGGGGGTTTCAGGGACGTTAATTATTTATTTTTGATTTGTCGACGCCCCTTATAAGGTTGTTCTTATAAAAATAAGAAGCGGGTACTTGGACAGTGCGGTGATCACTTGAGAACAAAACCCAACGCAACCAAAAGTTTTTGTTGATGTTAGTTCATATAAACAATAACTTAAAAGCCAGTGCTAAACTGTTTAAGTTGAATTTTTGTGTATTTGACAGTTTAAAAGTATTTTGGTATCTAAACATCATCCCAGCTTGCACAAGCTGGAGTGGCAAATTCGCAAATGCGTAAGCTAGTTGAGAGTGAACTTTTTACTGTCTCATTTCAAACGAACTAAATTTCTAAAGCTGGTTTTCTAAAACCAGTCTCGCTCCGCGTGACAAACTCGAGCTTGACAAACGTGACTAGAAAAGCAAGGATCTGATTGGTCGGGAAAGTATGTACGCTCCCGCATCGCTAAACAATAGATGCCTTGATAGTGAAGTCTAACTGGAAAATCAGAGAGGGCTGGTTGGTAGGTTAGGTGGTTGATTAAGGGGGAAAGGGGGATCTGTTTCAATCACGATCTTTTTTATACAGACTCTAGATGGTTTGACATGGAGCTACAACAAACCGTTTTTATACATATCATCAAAATGTACTGTCACTATTTATCAGTATTTTTTAAAATGGAATTTCGGAACGCCTTGTCCCTTGGGATTGGACATGCGGCGGGGAAGCAGTAAAATGAGGTTGGTTGTTGTCGATTTCTTAATCTTGGTCGTCGATTTCGAAAACAGCATTTAAAAGCGAGTTTTATTTTGGTCTATTTGATTCGTTCACTCTTCTTTCTTCGGGAGCACATTTTCAACCTTGATTTGGTAGAGAAGAAACAGAAAACCTCATTATTATTATTATTATTATTATTATTATTATTACTAATATGATTATTATTAACATTATTATTATTATTATTTATTTATCATTGTTTTTATGATGATGATGCAAAAGTTGACATGGAGACCGTTTTTTCATGCTCAATTTTTATTCAACAAAAAAAATGATCAACTTTACATCAAGATATAACAACCCGTACCCGGAGGTTGATGAGTTATTATATCATATACTGCTAGTCAATTAAACAAGTGTTCCAACTAGTCATTATTCTCCCCTAGAACTTCCTTAAAAAGGTAGCAAAAACATGGATCACATTTGCATATTCAAAATCTTTAAGTTACAAAAGCTAGTTAGTCCAAGTAATTAACAAAAATGCGGTTTTAAGTAAAATCAAATTATAAGTAAAATCCGAGTATTGAGAAATCACGTGTTCAACATTTTTTTCCGGCTCCGGTCTGTGTTTCCTTCTGTTGGTTCTCTAGCCGCGGACTAGTAACAATAATAAGTACATAAATTTAATAATAATAATAATAATAATAATAATAATAATAATAATAATAATAATAAACATAGTATATCTTGTTATCTATCTATCAATTTATGTATGTATGTTGTTTTATAGATAGATAAATAGAAAGACACAGACAGACAAACAGACAGCTAGATAGCTAGATAGATATGTATATCTATTTTGAACATAGCTTGTAATTTTTTGCGGTTTTTTTGTGTGGCGCGAGAGTGCATCTATAACTCGATAGGTGCAGACGGACAGCTTCCACAGTGCATTGCGCAGATGGAATTTTATGTGACCTCTAACGCAATGCCTTCAGCTGGCAATGGACGAAATCCCAAGTTCATTATCGATATTATATCACATCCCATGAACCAGAAGAGTGCTCTGGGAAAATGGCCCTATCTTATCGATTTCTTCTACTTTGTTGAGAAAGTGTAAATCGTCTTTGATGAAAGAGGGAAAATTTTGAGCTAGCAGCAAAGCCGGATAAATTCTCAATAGCAGTTTGCAAGTTGTGACAAGCCTTCAGGGGTTAATATTTTCGTGTGTTTTTATATTGTCTTGCGACTTCTAAACTTATCTGACCCTTGGTCATCCATTTGGAGCCCCAATCAGAAACAATGGCTGTGCATGAACCACTTTGATACTTGATCTGAATCTAGAATCTACATTTATTATAAAGTCTAGATGTCGAGTCAAGAAAACATCGGTTTCTTTTTTCCTTCTCTACGTATATTTATGTTCACTTAAATTACATACACACTCACATATATAAATGTATATAAACAAGCAACGGCTATCACATCACGCCTAGGTTTACTACAGTTTTGTTCTACAATATTTAAGTCAGTTTCACTTACAGCATCTGCGACAACGTGTGGTATAACAAAGTCGCACTGCAAAAGAAAGTTTT
>JAOBYE010086672.1:17500-20331 GCA_025403585.1 Parazoanthus swiftii
TATGCTATAACGCTTGTGATTTCTACTACTAAAGTTTGTTCCGTTTTGAAAAAAAAGAAAGAGAAAAGAGAAAAAAAAATGAGCGAGGCAAAAAAAAAAATTAAGACGCACCCGACGGGACTCGGAACCCGTGCCATGTTGATATCCAAGTTCGATAAAGTCGCCAATCCGATGCACTAACCACTTCGCCACCATGCGAGTTAACGCATGCGCTGAACAATCGCGACACAAAAAATAAAAAAAAATAAAAAAAAAAATAAAAACGGAGCCGAAACCTCAACTCGGTGCCTTCCGGCCTAAGTAATAAAAACGAAGCCGAAACCTCAACTCGGCGCCTCCGGCCCGAGTAATGACGCCGTTCGAAAAAACGTGTAACGAGGTGTTGTATAGTCACAACTAGGGAGTTCCTAAGATGATCAAAAAAATCCTCGATTCATTAACTTGCTCATATACTATTCTTTTGTTATGTGCAAGTTAACTCTTTAACGTGTTCAAGATATGTATTGCTACTGAAGTTAAGTTCCTCACCCCAATGACAGCGAACCGCTACTCGACGATAGTAACATCTGCGACCTATGAGGAAGACAACATACAGTTAATGCCTGCAGATAGCGAGTGTAAATCTAACATAAAAAGATAATTTCACAACGATAATTCTTCACCCAAATCTTTCGAATTTTCATAGAGCCGTATGCATAAGCTCAGCGCAGGGTTAAAAAAAAACAGAGCTGGAGGTGGACTAGACAAATAACTACTTTCTGGAGTTATTTCCCCGGTCTGCAAAGTCCACTTGAAGGCGGAAATGCATTCGTAGTTTTGACGCTACAAGACTGTATTTGTGTACATTTCTTATGCCGTTCAAATTCTTTCTCCTAAACTTATTATCGACTCGCAAGAAGTCACACGAGCTGATCTAATATTCAGTGGAAGAATATGTTTCTCCCTGCAGTTAATGCACACACACGGCTCTCTAATGCTGTCACCTGGAAGCAGGGTCCAAGGGGCCTCGGTGATCGACAGGAACAACTCATATTTTATCAGCTTTTGGAAATAAGCCGGGAAGGATGTTACCCCATTTTTGTCTTTCTTCTGTCGGTCAATACGGATTTTGATTTTAAAAAGCAGGATGTAGCTGAATTCCATTTAGCCTCAGCCACGAATACAGTGAAAAACATCGTGTTTAAAAAATCCGAAACGAGGATTCAACGATAACTTATTAACATTTGCTTCAAAATCGCGTTTACACTTTGTTCTAAATGTTCAGCTTTGTCTTGGTCGTTGGCACTTAATTAGCGCTAGCTACTTCTAGTGATATTTATTGTTGTTATAATAATAATAATAATAATAACAATAATAATAATAATAATAATAATAATAATAATAATAATAATAATGAAAATTAAAATAATAATAATAATAATTACTTTCATCATTACCATACCTATTATAAGTACCCTTAACATTGCTATTACAAATATCATTACAATTACCACACTAATTATCATTACCATTGCATCTATAACTACAATTACAACTATAATTCAATTACCTTTACCGTTATCTTTATCAGTAACACTATCATTATCATTGCCATTGCCTTGCCATTGCCACCATTATACCATTAGCATTGTCATTATTAATGCTATATTTACCATTATTATTATCATTATTACAATTACCATTAACACTACCACAACCACTACCACTAGTAATCACCTACTCAAGTTTTGACACTAGCACAGAACAGGTGCTTAATGTGCTTGGATGAGACAGAGCGCATCAGAAAAAGCAAAAACAAAAAGCAATAATGGTCTTTAAGTAACACCCGTTTATACCCGTGATATATTTTCATACCGCGAAGCCCGCTATGAATTCATGGATAGTGAAAAAAAGGCTAGCCATACCAAAACCGCGAATCAACTACATGAAAAGGTCTTTCGGCTATAGCGGTGCAGTTCTCTGGAACCAACTTCTATATGCCTTATGCACTGCACCTAACACCTCTAAGTTCAAGAGAGGCTTGGACAGTTGTACCTTCTAAACCACGGCAAACTGTAAAACAGCAGTTAAATTAACGATTTGTATTGATTGTTTTCTTACCGTGTAAAAATAAAATGTATGTTTGTTTGTATGTATGTATGTATTACCATTTTCGTACCACTACAAATGCATTACCATTACCATTATCATTATTACTGCCATTGTCGTAACTTTTATTACCATTATCATCACTATTATCAGTATTATCATTCCATTACCATATCCACTGCTATTAGCACTACAATTACTTTTACCATGCTGAATTTACTTATACAATGCTTTTTTGTAAACTAAGACTTCAGTTCTCACCCCTCCATGTGCAATGGATGCGACATCTCCCTGTTGGAAAACCAGATTTACAACTTTAGTGCTGGAAGCATCATTTGGGTAATCTGCGTGTAACCGAGCTGAAGTGAAGGATTTATTAAATCGATTGGCGTACGTTTAAAAATAGTTTGCGTATGAACATGTTCCACATAAAGATAGTCACATGCGAGTTAAATTTTGGTATACTTAACCCTATTTGACATGGGCTTTTGGAGGTTGTTCTGTCATGAGGGGGGGTGGGGGGAGGGGCAGAAAGTGCCCGCGGCCCATAACTTCAAAGCTATTAAAGATATTACAACCAAATTTGGTACAGCGATAGATAATTAGGAGACAATTAATTTGGAGTTTTCTGGTTGACATGTGACGTCATTATTACGTCAATATGATGTCATAAAGGTAAAAAATTGCATTTTTCCGAAAACACTTAAAACAAATCAAAATAATTTGCAAGTTTCGTTTTGTAC
>JAOBYE010086783.1:0-20331 GCA_025403585.1 Parazoanthus swiftii
TGGGAGTAGTAGAGAAAAGACAGTTCTGGTTTCTTAATTTTTGAAACTGCCCCAGAACTGTCTTTTCTCTACTACTCCACGATTACGGCAAACAGCAAACCTGAGGAGTGACGTGACCATGATCCTGCCATCACGTTTGCAGTTCGCGGTTCACGCTTCAACGTTTGCAGTTCGCAGTTCACGCCTTCTAGCGGTGAATGACTTAGGCTAGGTTTTTTGGTCTTTAAATTCAACCAACTCGCGTTTAAAGATGAAAGTTTGAAATTTGTATCTATATACGATTTAAAAGTCGGGTTTTTTTTCGTAAAGCTTGAATTAGTCATAACACGACTTCAAGACGATAAAACAGAGTGTGTGGATGAAGAACAAACACATTAGATCGAAGCTTACAAACATTTGTAAACGCCACGTAAAGTCGTTTTTTTGTAACAACGGTAGGAGGAAAATCTCAAACCACTAGTCGTGGTTAGTCGTGGTTTGACGTTTGCCGTAAATGTGATGCTAAAAGTCTCCATTGTCTATTATGGTTTACTTCTGACAAATTGTATATGCTTGTTTCACTGTGTATTTTTGCTCTTGAGTACTTGCGTACTCATGTGTTTAGTATATTCTGTTAGTTTTCTCACTTCTGATTAGAGTAAATGATACTGAGCAACTGTTCCCTTAACTACGTAAAAATCAGTTTTATTTTTGTTTGTTTAGCTGTTTACTTGTTTAGGTTTTTTCTTGTTTACCAATTTTGGGTTCATTCGTTTGTTTTTTTGATTGTTTTTTTTCTCGTATCCTTTTCTAACGAATGACGTGGTTTTTGTTAATGTAATTTGTAAATGTTAAAAACTGATTGCACGTGCACGGGGAAAAGAAAAGAACGCCAACTGTTTAAAAATTGTTTGCCAACGGCTGTCTTTTAACCTAGAGGACTAGTAGCCTTGAGGAAGATAAATTGAGTTCGGCACTTTTTTAGCACCAACTGTAAATTTTTTCTTGAGTAGTCAACAATTATTTTAATCGTAGGAACGCGTGAAGAAAAAACAAAGAAAATGGACGAGGAAGAGTGGTACCAAACGTTGTGGAAGAAAATCAAGTACATTTTTACTTGCTGTCGCGAGCCTCCCCCTGATCAAGCCGGCAGTGGACAACGGCCAGAGATGGAAACACCTTCTGACGATGTAGGTATTTCTTTTTCCTGAGAGGTGTGTCAGGTACGAACGTGTAAGTGACAGTTAAATCTAAGATAAACCAATCTATACTGGCAGTGTAGTGTGCCATTCTCATGCCTGACTGAAACAGTGAGTTATAATCCTTCATCAGAACTCGCATTTGCACATTATTTATCTTAAGAATTAAAAAAAAGTATATCGTAATTCATCAAAAGCAATTTCGTTCAATCAGTTCTTGCAAGGCACGTTTGCGCACTTTAAACGAATTTATTAACTTGTGTTTTGGCCCGGAACATCAACGAAAGATGATTCGTAAAATCGGAAAGATAACCATCAAAGGCAATCGAAAATCTTAGCTGATATTGTGCAAAACGAAAATATTTCAGCTCGAAGTCAGTTTCTTTTCTGCAAGCGCAAAGCCGTGAAAGAGCCAATTTAAAGGAGTTCAATATTTTTTCAAATTGCTTTTGGAACTTACTTTCTTGTTCTCACAGGTTCAAACTTAAAATAGGTTTTTGAACTTAATCGCATATATCATCATAAATTAATTTTTATGTCAATTAATTTCTTCATTGTCAGAGTAGAATACCCTTGTTCTAACACAACTTTTATAAGAGCCTACTTTTTTGGAGTTGTGCAGGGATAAAAATAGTTATAACAACATTATCATTTATCTAACTAAATGGAACCTGACATTTGTTTTTCAACAGTTACATTGCTTAGTGCTAGAAAATGTCTTTGCATTTTAGTGTTTAGTTGGCGTAAATTACCATAAATGTGCCATAAATGGTAATTATTCGACTCGTAATTCCTTCTTTAGAAACTGTCTGACGTCAGCAGCAGTTCTCCTATTACATCTGAAGACGATGAAACTCTGGCTCAGCCAAGCGAGGAAGAGAAAGCACCGGGCACGAGTCAAACGGAAGGCGTGACGGCAGAACTTCCCAAATCTGTCCTTAAACTAACCAAACTGAAAAAGACGTCAAGTATAGGTATTATAGTTTTCTTCCAACTGAACTTCTGTACGACTCGCCCAGGGCTAACTGCAGTATCAGTTCTGGTAATTTGTTCCGTTTATTATTGGAGCTTTTAGTACTAGTAGAGGGTTCTGGATAGAGGGAGTACCTTTGGCGTCTGGTGGCTGCATCCTACCTGGGAGGGTGGTCGGGCATCACTGGTCCTCATCCATTTTCCAAACGTGCATGTGCTGGCTCCAAGCGCCAGACTCCGGGACATCGCTTCAGCTGGCGGGCTAAACCATGTGAGGGGTAGTGTTTACACTGCACCATTTTTAGGCGGACAAGCTGCTCCGGGCAGTCAACGGTTAGCGGGAGGAGGAGATTCCGGTGGATTCAACGGCCAAGTGTAGGGGAGAAATAACACGGGAAACAGTAGTTACGAGTTATACACGTAAGTCTAGAGCGGGTTGTCTCCGACGGTGAGAGGGATCATCGCGTCTCACTTGTTAGCTATTGCTCGCCTCAAGCTGGGCAGCCCCTGGCCAGTGAGGTGCCTACCCGCCACAGTCTGATCTGCCTGCTTAAATGGGTGCTTGAAGCTCAGGACAAAACCGAAGAGCAGACTGGAAACCCTGCACCAGGCAAAACAAGAAGCAAGAAAAGAAAGCCGCCAGCGCTGAGAATGGCAATCTGGATTGTCAGGACAATGTGTTCTGGCCTCTCTGACGACCTACAACAAGTCGACGGTGCGAGAAAGACGGCAGTCATCAGTAGTAAGCTCAAGAGATTCGAGATCGACATTGCAGCATTGCAAGAAACCAGGCTCCCATTAAACGGCAGCCTTAAATAAAAGTACTATAAATTATTTTGGCAAGGGAAAACTCCAGAGGACCACCGTGTGCACGGCGTAGGTTTTGCAGTAAGAAACTCTCTAATGTCTTTAATCGAACCGCCATCAGAGGGCACCTTATCTTTGCCTTACAACTACCTCAGGCCCCGTGAACATCATGAGTATGTACGCCCAAACGTAATGCTCTTCAGCAGAGGCGAATGGGGAGTTTTGCGAGGAACTTGAGACTGCCATCAAAAAATTTCCCGCCAATGAACAAGTCTTCCTGCCGGAGACTTAAATGCACGGATTGGTTCCGCTGCATGGGCCACTTTGGTGTCGGCAAACTCAATGAGAAGGGGGAAAGACTCAGTGAATTATGCTACTTTCACGACCTCTGTATCACAACACGTTCTACCCTCAAAGCTCAACCACAGTGTCCTGGCGGCACACCTGATCTCGTCACTGACACCAGTTGGATCTTGTCATCACCCGAGGACCCTCGCTGAACTGTGTCCTCTCTACGCGCAGCTACCACAGCGCTCACCGTGACATCGTTTACTCCATGGTCACCAGCAAAGTGCGTCTACAACCCAGACAGATCCATCGCTCAAAGCAAAAAGGACAATCCCGTATCAACGCAACTACGACTTCAGCCCCTTTATACGCGAACGCTTTGCAGACGCCATCCAAGAGTCCCTCGGCATCTGCCAAACAAGCAGCGCCGAAGAGAGATTGAACCACATCCGCGACGTTACATACAAGTCAGTTGTCGACACGTTTGGAAAGAGGGAGCAGAAAAACCCTGACTGGTTTGAAGCCAGCTATCGCATCTAAAAGAACTGCCCTACTCAACTACAAGCAAGATCTATGCGAAAAGATACTTACCGCCCTCAGGAAGGCCAGAAGTGATGCCCAACGGATTTCTGGACAGTACACCAACAACTACTGGCAGAACCTGTGTCAAAGCATCCAGCTGTCCGCCGACTGTGGCAACGAGCCATGTACGAGTGTATGAAGAAGGCCTTAGGCCGTAGTACCATCAAGATCGCCCGCTAAAATCTACCTCAGGCGAAACCATAACCGACCATACAAAGCAGATGGAGAGTTTGGCAGAACAGTACCAAGAACTAACCTCAAGGGAGACCATTGTCACAGACACGGCGGTGCGTCGTGCTGAACAGACTGCAGCTGCTTGCTGAACGTGTCTACCCCGAAGCGCAGTGCGGTTTCAGAACTGAGAGAATGGTCTTCTCCTTGAGGCAGAGAAATACCGCGAGCAGGGACGCCTCTTGTACATTGCCTTCATAGACCTGACCAAGGCGTTCGACCTGGTCAACAGGTCAGGCCTGTTTACACTCCTGCAGAGAATCGGATGTCCCACAAGCTCCCGGGGATTGTCACATCGTTTCATAAGGACATGCAAGGCACATTCCAGTACGATGGCTCTATCTCGGAACCCTTCCCCATCAAGAGCGGGGTCAAACAGGGCTGTGTAGTCGCCCCGACACTTTTCGGCATCATGTTCTCCCTGCTTCAGTGCAACGCCTTCAGTCAATCTGAAGAGGACGCGCACATTCACACCAGAACCGACGACAGCCTGCTAAACCTCGCGCGCCTTCGTGCAAAGACAAAGGTACGAAGAGTTCTCATTCGCGAGATGCTGTTTGCTGACGATGCCGCCCTGACAGCACACACCAAGACTGGCCTCCAAGATCTTATCAACTGTTTCGCCAACGCCTGCAAAGAGTTAGGTCTCACGATCAGCATAAGAAAGACCAACGTCCTCAGCCAAGATGTCAGCTCGGCACCAGGTGACTGCACTTTGCACATGGTGGAGGATTTCACCTACCTTGACTCCACCATTTCCAGCAATCTCAACCTAGACACTCAGCTGAGCTCCAAAGTCGGTTAGGCTTCAGCAGCAACGGCGTGCCTGTCAAAGAGACTGTGGGAAAACTACATGCTCACCATCAACACAAAGACCAAAGTGTACCAAGCCTGTGTGCTGAGTACTCTGCTGTACGGTAGTGATAGCTGGACTCTATACTCCCGCATTCAAGATGGCAGAGTTCCAAAGACATCCTTTACGGTGAGCTTGCCACTGGCTCCAGACCCTCAGGAAGGCCTACATTCCGCTACAAAGATATGTGCAAGCGGGACCTCATGGCGGGTGGTGTCGCGCCAGCAGGCTTTGAAGCAGTGTCAATACACCGTAGTGCTTGGCAACTTACCGTCAAGTCTACTCTCAATATGTCAGAGCAGAGGAGAGAAGAGCAGTGGGAGGAGAAAAGAGCACGCAGACGTGGAGAGCAAAGTCGGCGCCTTCAGACGACACCGTCTTCACCTGCAGTATCTGCAACTGGACCTGTCGCTCCAGGATTGGTCTTCACAGCCACAGCCAGCGCTCCATTTCCACCACAGACTAACGTTAAGGCGCAAAACTCTATTGTCTCTCTTCACAGAAGGATGCCAACCAGTTCTAGTAATGTTATTTAATCTGCATATAAAGGTTCCGCTGCGGTTTTGCTGTGGCGATGCATACAGAGACGGAGTTATTTAAAGACGCCCTCCATGTCGACATTGGTTCGTTATTTCTTGTAAACTTAACTATGTTTGGGTCCTTCTCAGAGTATGGAATTGAGAATGAGAACACTAAACTGACAATAAATTGTCCATAAACTAATTGATTAGTGCCAAGCAAATGGCATCTAGTTGATTCAGAGTTATGTTCATGAACTTGTGATTTTTGAAAGAAGACGAACCTTTCGTGTCGCTAGCGAAAGTTAAAACAAATTAATTAGTGAGACATACTTTCCAGTTTCATTTCTTTGCACATTGCGAGATTTTGCATCAATAGGCAAACGATCTATAGAACTTGTAGTCGTATTTGCATCAGTATCGTCATTGCATCGTTAGGTAGAACATTTTGTATTTGTAGCTTGTAATCATTAGTTCACTTTAGCACTGGTGTTTTCCTTGTTGTGAATAATTTTATCTTTCAGTGCTGGCACCAATCAACTTACTATCTTGTTTTTTCAATAACTGCTACACAAAACTAGGCTGTCCAAAAATCAAGTTTGTTAGCACAACAAAACATCATGCTTAAGATGCTTTCAGGTTTTCCTCTGTAGTTAAAAAAAACATATCAATGTTTTTTTTTGTGTTCCATTCTGTAGACGAGGACCCAAAGAAAACCAAGGGATTCCGGTATCCAGGGGAAATTAAAGTAACTTTTGCAGCCCACTTGCCCAGGCTTCACGCAGAGACCCCGGTGGAAGACTGGTTGCAAGGTGATATGGAGGTGAGATAGTACACATAGTTATACATATTATTTTACGTACACACAAATACACACATTCTTCCAAGTAGACAAGTAACGGACAATAACACAGACGACATACGCAGGGGCACAGATATACATACGCACACACCATAATCAAGTACAAACTCCTTGACGTGCCCGTATTTGACCTTTTTTATCGTATTATCTCACTCTGTTAAACTTAGGCATATGCATAAACAGGTGCCCTAAAACGCGCATACTAATCTTTAATACGAACGTGCACTCATACACGCGTTCAAACACAAACATTCTCTCGCGCACGCAGACACGTATACACATTAAAACACACTCGAACACGCTTACTGGACTGAAACACGCAGAAACGCTCATATCTACCCAAATAGACCGTATGCATAATACGCGCCACTGGCCATGAACAAACACTCTGAGTCGAGGCTGGTAAAGCAGAAATACTTCAAATATATGAGAACTTGGAAAACGATCTCGACTTGAGTTCGATGACACTGGGCGTATTCTACACACGTACTCAAACACGGACACCTGCACAAACAAATTATATAAGCAAACCTATGCCCTCTCAATCCAGAACCTCTACTTTCCTGTTTACCATCCAAGTCACGAATCAACTTGAACTCGTTTACGTGTTTTTGTTGTGATTTTTCTAGGACTTGTACCTTGATAACTTTAAACGGAATGGGTACGACGATACTAGTTTCATCGCTGGCATGACAGACAAGGTATTTAAGAGCGTTGATTTGTAGTTATTTTTATTATACTGGATGGATTTTTGACATGTCATTCGTTGTTGTGAAGTCAGGTAATTTTTGACGAAACATCGGTTATAGAAACTCGCAACAGTAGCAGTTGCTTGAACTAAAGCTTCTGATTGATAGAAGTGTTGAATGATAATAAAAATGTAAAAAGAAATATGATGATAATAACAAATACAACAACAATAATAATAACTGCTATTAACATATACAAACGGGGTAACGTTGGTACTTCAGGCGATCTTATTGGTTCGCTATCTCTGGCTAATGGACAATGTCTACCTCCTGTGAGGTGGATAATTGGCGGAGTGAAACAAGTCAAACAATGGCCCGCGTAAATTCCTACAGATAAGAAAAATCTTGCAAATGCAAGATAATGCAATTCCTAACAATACAAAGAAAGCTGCAAATTCGGAATGAAAGTTTTCAGAGGTAAACAATGTTCTAATATGACAGATCACAATCCCCTGTCAGCTCAGAAACCCAGCAGCCGTCACATCATGAGAGTTACAAGTCACAAACGTTACGGGATAAAACCCTTGTTCCGTACAATGATCGCTCAACGTTTGAGCAGTTTTACGACATGCCTTCTGCCCTCACAGCTTTTCTCAATCCTCATCGCCAAGCTCCGCTGATGCCTCTTTCCTTGAACAGCAACTGCCCTCACACGGCCCCATCTCAAAGTCCCATCCAAGTCAGCTCAACTTACATTGAACTGAGCAAAACGTCCCCATTCAAGAAAATCAGAAAGTCGCTTTCTCTGGAATTCGTTTTGATTTCCAACAGCAAGCACATAGCATGATATTGTCGCGTCGAGAAAACTTTACAAAATGTTCTTTCAATTTCCTATTTAAGTAAACTGCAACCGCCTTCATTGAACTATTTGAAGGCGTTAATAACTTGAACAGCGATAGTGTCCTTTCAGCTGTTGATATTTGTCTTTCAAAGATCGTTTTGTGCGATCTGTAACCAAACAAATGAGGCAGCTATCTCTGAGCGAATGCCCATTGCTGTGAATACGTTGGGAGAAATTAAAAGCGATCAAGCCAGAAACTCTTGCTTCCTTTTTGTCACCGAGTTTGTATATGCTAATACAACTACTATCTTCCATCTCGGTGAACATGCTTTGCATGTCGGTGTATATTCTGCAACTGATTCACCTCGATTTCAGAGAACAATTGTTAGCTATTGCGATAACGATTTTTGCTAAAATTATAGTTATTGTTATTCTTAATATTATTATAGTTATTACTATTATTTTTTATTACTATTAGTATTATTATTTTTATTATTTTTGTAAATATGATTATGACTGTAATTCAGGTAGATTTTTTTGTACGGGCATAACTTACATATATACAATTTTATAGTTCTATGAAAAACTAACCAGCACAGCTTTGATGCCACATGAAACAGTAAGGCTCTACTCTCAGAACAAACGACTCTCTTGGATATTTGACAATAGCACTCATAAAAGCAGACACGTTCTTACAATACGCTGTTTGTATGTTTGTCTACAGTCTATTACGTTTATCCAAGAAGTTAGGGTTACTTATCTTGTATTTTTACCCAGTAGCTTTTCGTTTTCAGAGTCGAAGGTGACTCATTGGAAACCAATGAGTATTAGTCAAAGGCTGAGTCAGTTTTTAGGAAGTTGGTTTTTGGGAATTATGGTACAGCCTATTGTAGTGCACCGTCAGTTGTGATCTAACGGGGGTCACTGCCCCCTTGTTTGCTTTGGTCATGGCAATTAATAACATAACTTTAGGCTGCACTAATGGCAAGCTCAGTCTATCCCGCTTGTTTGTTCGAAATCCTATGTTGCAAGTGTTTAAGCAGAGAAATCTGGTGTTTGAGAGACGTCTTGCGGACTACTGTAAAGGTTTTACTGTTAGTTCAGCTGCCTAATATACGTAATGTGGAATATTGAAACGGTACTATTGACAGATACTGACCCTGTGATGTTTTCAGGACCTTCGTGATATCGGAATCAAGACTCGTGGTCATCGGAAGAGGATTCTCTACTCCATCGAGAAAATCCCCCACGTCGAGATTGAACAAAACGTTCCGGTAAGGACGTTACCCGTTTTACCATACACTAGGTTGTTAGTATATCAAAACATCCCAATAAGCCCTTTGCATCACATGACTAACCTCATTGCAGTGTCGGTGCGAAAACAGGGTAAATTTTATCCTCCAGGAAAAGCACAACTTTTTATGTTATGTTTTTCATGTTAGAGCCGAATCAAAGATCTCGGAATTTATGCTGTTTCGCACCCAAACTGGGACTGCTTGCCATCCACTTTGATGAGGCTAATAATTATTTTATGTTTTTCATGTTAGAGCTGAATCAAAGATCTCGGAATTTATGCTGTTTCGCACCCAAACTGGGACTGCTTGCCATCCGCTTTGATGAGGCTAATCACGTAATGCAAATGACCTATTTGGTATTACGCCTTACCCATTCGATTTTTTGTTGCGATTCCTTTTCGCAAAAACCAGTTACGGGGATTAGTCGCGCCCAACCTCGCTTAACAATGGTCTCTTAACAATTCCGCTAACTTTCCAAACGGTAGACGCTAGTGTTCGTCTGCTCAATGGAACCCTTTTTACGAAACTCGTTTTCAAAATTGTATTTGTTCTCCGGGCTTAAGCATTTTTGATGCACTTTGAAAACCGCTCGTGGAAGTTTACTCCAAACTGAAAGAAAAGCACTTGTGATTTATTCTACATATATTTATACCAGTGATAGATAAGGTTCAGTGACAACCATCAGTTGATAGTTGATAGATGATGTTTCAATATCGCTGTTCCCCGTCTATGCTCGTAGGTGGGATTAGCTGTGGTAGAGCATTCAGTACAGAATAATAGTCAGCAAATTCAACGAGAAATTTTAACCTTTTTATTCTTGACCGGAGTCCCGCGTACTTTACAGCTTCGTATGTGGTACACTCTGCGCTTGGTACAGACTACGCTTGGTACACTGACTCAACACTGACTATAAATTTCACTAAGCTTTTATATCCATGGTATAGAGCTAACTATTGTCTCAGAGTGTTAAGTTTGTATAAACGTCCGTGATGCTAGCCTGAGTTGCTTTTTAGAAACTTCTACTATTTCTTGTGGTACAAGAATCGGTTCTTCTTGTAGCTAAACAAAAAGCAAAGGTTTCTGTCGAAAAATAACTATATGTTCTTTAGAAATTTTCAGAGAAAACTGAAGGTTTTTCTCATGCTTAATTAAATGAAAGTTCGAGAGCTTTTCGGAGGTGTTTCGGCTCGGACAAGCGTCCTCTTTTCGAAAACACTTAGAACAATTGCAGAGAAACGGTCTCCTTTCGGTAACCTTTAGAACAATTGCGGAAAGCGGTCTCTTTTCGGTAACACTCCAGAACAATCGCTAGTGTACTTCTTTAATGATTTAGAACATTAAGTTTGATTGCAATATTTGTTAATCTCATGGTTTCTAGCGTACTTTCCTGATGGTTTAGAAAATTTAACTTGATTACAATATTGGCTAATTTCAAGGTTGCTTTCGTGGCAGAAGATACATCTGATCGTGCGACCTGCCTTGAAGACTAATAACAAATAGCTTATAGAAGTTGTGTGCTTTTTCGGTTGTCTTGGAAAGTTTTTTCAGTATATATTTTTTTTTATTTAAGAAAACATTAAAGAATTTCAAATCAGGATAAAATTGTGTTACACATCACCAGTAATTATGAAACTGCACGTTTTTGCCGTTGTTGTCGTTGTCAGTTGTTGCTGTGGTTCTCGTTGTCTATTGTTGTGGTTGTCGTTGAAGGCGGTGTTGCAGGTACATGTAATATTGCCATTGTCATGGTCGTTGTCGTACGCGTTGTTGTCGTAGTCATTGTACATTTTGTTTCTGTCGTTGCCATTATTGTCGTTTTCGAAATACTTAACAGACGCAAAAGTGGTTAATCCTGAAATAATTGCTGCAGGAACCACCAGTTATTGCTAAAAGGAAAATCTAATAAATGCAGTTATTTAATCGCAACACTGACCTTAAACACTAAGCATTTACACTGACCTTAGACACTAAACAACTATATAATTACTCTTTATACATTTTTCCGTAATCTACTAGTACTATTGCTAAATTATTTACGCTCACCCTGTGTTTATATGTACGTGTATATTGTTTCTGTATTGTTTGCTGCTGCTGAATATCCGACTTCACAATAATATTTCACCTTGTGCTGCTTGCAGCCTGTTAGTATTAGCTCTAGTTATTTCAGGTAGCCATGCCAGTCCTCTATTTCTTAACTCTGATTCTATAAATTTACTTATGTAAACCAAGGGGGAAATAAAAGGATTGCTGTTGTTAAAACACAGTATTTAATTAAACTCCAAAACAAAAGTAAATATCATTTACTCGAGGAGCATGAAGTGGTCGAGAGATGTAAAAACTGACCGAGCCTTTGAACATCATGTGCTCTATGGTCGACTGCAGGAAAACGTCGAAGAATGGCTGCACGAGCTGGGCTTGGAGGAGTACTGGGTCTGCTTCAAGGAAGCTGGTTACACAGAGTCCCGGATGCTGGAGGACCTTAAGAGTATGAGTAAGGAGGCATTAGAACAAGAACTGCAGGTGCACAAGATCGCTCACCTCAACAAACTGTACAGTGCTATGAAGAAGCTGCGCTACCCCACCCCTGGTAAGTTGCCATTCCCTTCAGGTAACAGAGGCCTGAGCTCAAAATTCGTCGACTCCTTTCTTTTAAAAAAATATCGTGATTAGTTTGTTTTACTGCGAGCTGGGGAAAGTAGAGATGGGGCTTAGTATCGTTGTTTCCTAAATATATCAGTCGACGTCTATCCGTTTTGTTCAGTTTAGCCTATTTGCTTTCCACTTGCATTTTTTACAGAAGCATGATATTTAATTCAACTCATAATTTAAGTGGTGAGGAAGTCTAAAAGAATCCAACAGGGCCTATGATATTTTGGCTCCCTCGTGAAGATAATAGTTTGTTAGTTTGGAAATGGGGCCGGGTGAAAGGAACTGAAGCGCGCATAGCAGGAAGTTTTAAAGCTTTGAAATAAAAATTGGGACACTTGAACGATTGCGAATGTCAAAACTTGTTTGATTCAGTTTCGTTCAATTTCGCATTGCTTAGCCTCA
Organism: Parazoanthus swiftii; assembly: GCA_025403585.1. Taxonomy (NCBI): domain Eukaryota; kingdom Metazoa; phylum Cnidaria; class Anthozoa; order Zoantharia; family Parazoanthidae; genus Parazoanthus; species Parazoanthus swiftii. The sequence continues at coordinate 12,168 of JAOBYE010086783.1, forward strand.
AACTAAAGCCTAGTTTCCACTGACGTGCGACGAAGGAGCAAGCGCAGTAAGTGTGTCACAAATAAACAAAAATTATTTGATCTTATTTTTTCAGCCCAACGTCGTATACGCGAAGCCCGCGAGTCCCTGAAGGTTGTGCCGTCACACGACCTTAAAGTTGACAGCCATGATGATGGGCGGGAGTTCTCTTTCTGGGAGCGACTCAGAAAAACTTGTCTTCTGCCTGAATCGCAGGTGTTTGGAGGAGTTGCCGAGCTCAAGGAAAAACTTGCAGGTGAATCCATCAAACAAACAAACACATATAAACAATACAATCTGTACTTATTTTTTTATTTATTCTAACATAGTTGGTTTAGTAGCTTCAGTCCATAGGGGGACTGTCCTCAATGGCAGCTCTGTTTAAGCAGCCCTACAACAAGATAAGTCTATAAAAAGATAAAATTTCAATATTTGAGCTGAAAAATCCGTGAACAGGGAAGTTATGCCGTTGGTTTAGTACAGGCCCTTTGAAGCCAGAGATCATATGGTACAAAATACGCCATACTGAAACGCAAAAAAATCCACTGGGAAATGTAAAGCAAAGAAAAATCACACTTTTGTAGTTAATTGTGTTTTGTTGTGGAGTCTTGCACATTCACGACAGAGCTGCTTTGTGTGTCACCATAATAACAGACGACAGAGCTTCTTTGTTAGTCATCACAATAACAGACGGCAGAGCTGCTTTGTGTGTCACCACAATAACCGACAACAGAGAGCTTTGTAAGTCATTTCAATAAGAGACGACAGAGCTGCTTTGTGTGTCACCACAATAACCGACAACAGAGAGCTTTGTAAGTCATTTCAATAAGAGACGACAGAGCTGCTTTGTGTGTCACCATAATAACAGACGACAGAGCTCCTTTGTTAGTCATCACAATAACAGACGACAGAGCTGCTTTGTGTGTCACCACAATAACAGACGACAGATTGTGCAATCACAATGACAAAAGGGAGAACTGCTGTGTATGTCACCAAAATAACAGACGGGGAAGAGCTTCTCTGTGTCTATCCAGGGCCATAGCCAGCGGAAAACGAGGGGAGGGTAACGGCGCGAGCCTTCTAGAGGGGTCCTTGGGTTTTAAACGCCATTTGAAACAAAATCAGTGTGTCTAAAACTAGTGAAACACTTTCAGTTCACATTTGCTGGGGAAAAAACTGGTGGGACACGGTACGGCTCCCGTCCCCTCCCCTTGCCACGGCCCAGCACAGTTTTTGTAGTAGCTCTGTTGATGTTATAATCAGCAACCATAATGGTAGTGTTTTTTTTCTTTTGTCAAAATTTCTAATGAACAAACATGTGTGAATTGTTACTAAGGTAAACTATTATTACAAATTATAAGCTACTGCTCGTTTTAACTTTGCAATTTTTGCTCCTAATGTGTTTTGTTCATAATACGTTTTACTTTGGAGCTTTTTCTTCTTGTGTTCTGAAATTCTTTGTTTTATTGACATCATCAGAACTGCGAGACCTTGCCTTGATGGCCTTTGCCATTACAAATGCCATCTGGATCATCCTAATCGTCACCCTGCTGAAGCGAACCGAGCTCAATTTTCTGGGCACCAACGTCCTGGGGCTAGCCTTTCTGTGTATCTATGGGGTCCTGGTCGTTCTACAGTTTATAACACTCTTGTGGCATCGACTGATCACTGTGAGTCACTTGCTTGCGCGTGCGCCGTGGACACGAGGCCCTGTAAAAATGAACTTTTCCTTTGATGACGCAAAACTAATGCCTGAACCAGATCCAGCTGTTCTTGAGGAAATCAGGAGTCGGCAAAGGAGACGACTTTCAAGATCGCCCAAGGGAAGATCTCGAGACCGCAACAAACCGATTTAGGCAGATGACTCTTTCCATGCTGATCCGCTTCAACGGTAAGCTATGCACGTAAAGTAAGTTTAACAGTCAACAGGTTAGGAGCGTCAACGCCGCTTTATTGTTGTGTAGAGTCATAACTAAAAACCTATTTAGAAAATAGAAAATTTGGTATACTTTCTATGTCAGCGCAAAAACTGTGCCTATGATCCTAACTTGGAGAAAAACTAGTGAAAACCTGTCAGTAACGAGACATTCGCCGTAGTGAATCAGCTCTGTCTTCGATTTTTTAAAGCTGCTATCTTTTTCGTCAGTTGTGAAGTCTTTTAGTAAGATGTTTTAAGAAAGAAATAATGGTAAGAACTAAAGCTTTTAGTATCTGATCAAGCATCAAAAACCAAAGCAAAAAAAATAAGGGGGAATCGAAGGTCAAGTTGACCCCTCCCCCCTCCCAAAGCTTCTATGGTTAACGCAAAACCTACTGTTTCTGTAACAGGGCGAACCTTATTTGAGTGCTTTTGTCGGTAGAGTCTCGCTTTAGTTATTACATGCCTACGAAGTTTGGTCACACTCTTGTAAAGAACTTAAGTTTAGATAATTTATGTATATTTTTTTAAAATCATTCCCGAATCTATAGTTTAAATATGCATTAACCTTTCAGCTACATCTGTGGCCTTGTTGACTATGAGAATTAATTGTGAAAAAGGTTTCAAACGCAGTCGAAAGCTTAATGCTTATTTAAGTTTTACATTCGGGAAAAGCTTAACATAAACAGAAATTACATACTGAACCGGATGGATGAATCTCCACCCAACTATTCGACTTAAATTTGTATGTTAACAATACAAACACATTTAGTACAAAAGGTATTTGTTAAGAAAATAAACTGAAAAACATGTCATTGTAACACAGGTTTTTTTCTTTTTTCAATGAGAAAAACGGGAATTGGTATGCAAAGATAAAACGCGCGTGGTATTTTGTAAGACAGACTTTTATTAGGAAAAATGTCCATAAGCGCAGTCAAAGTTGATGGTCAATATATGTAGAAAGAAACGAAAGAACAACAATACGTTATTTTCAAGCACACTAGTTTGTTACAGAGAGGGAAAAGCAATTGCAATCTCGTGAGAAGAAGAAAAACTGTCTTTCCACAGCAAGTAAAATATTTTCATAAACAACAAAGCCTTAGAATGTCTAAAATATATTGAAGGTTTGAAGAAATCGAGTTTTGAAACTTTCGGAGCAGTAAACAAAGTTCAATGATCGTATATACTGACCAAAATATTTTCACTATGAAATAGTTCTTTTTTAAAGAAATTGATTTCAATTTTTATTGAACTAATTGTTGTAGTGAAGTAAGACAATTGACTAACCGCTTGCGGCATTAGCAGCCATAAATAACCCAATAATAGAAAACGAAAGAGCGTGTCCTTGTACTTGTAATAGCTTCGTACTTGTAATAGCTTCGTAACTTTAAGTACAGATTAACTGTCGCCTCTCATTAATGTGTAATCAACTAATGGTATTGGCCAATAAATTGAGCATTAAACGAACGGTCAGCATGTCCGCATTAGTTGACTATACTTTTTAATTAATATATCAGCCCTGGTATGGTAACTAGGGTTCCTCGTGCACACTTACCCCGCACCCCTGCTCCACCCGTACCCCTATCCCTTTCCATACTGCCTTATAAACTTAACTAACTATGGGGCCACCATTACTTGTAACTAATCTGATCTGTTTTTTCTATACCGTGAAGCTGATGCATAGGACAGAACCTGAACGACAACCCGGTTTAAGTCAGTCGACATACAAGTATTTCACCATGGCAACTGCGTTCAACTGACCCTTGTATACTGGATGTCTTCAAGAAGCTAGAAAGTTCACTCAAATGCCTGTTGAACAGCCTTGATGCGATAACTAATCTTAGTAGATTGATAACAATTTAAAATTAGGACATATAGTGTAAATGTTGTATATTACGATCTTATTTTTTACAGCTGTAATTAGTTTTTGTTTTTAGTATTTTTATTATTTTTATCTTTTTTTTTTGTATTGAAGACCAAAGTCTAATTGGAGCCAAGCTCGGTTTTGTTGTTTTATCCCTCGCTATAATAATTTACATTAACTTTTTTTACTTATCATGGTGCATGTGAAAGGCAAAAGTACATAATTACACAATCTAAACCCTTGCATGCTTTACAGTATTAACTTTTCAACAAGTCGAGCAAACCTTAATTTTCAAAATCGGATAAACCTTTTTCTTATTCACCTAAGCAAATCGATGTTTTCTTGATTGCCTATAGTGTCTGCAGCATTTTGTGTATAGATAAATTGTTTTATGAATTCTTTAAAAAGTGCGTCTAAATGTAAGTGCACGCAACCAGCCTAAGCATTAGTACACTCAGATGTGCACCGTCACAATTGGCCGAAACACAAGTTTTGCACCCCGTGTTTCTAACAACAAGTAGTTTGTTGAGAGGTGTGCCGGCGTCACAACTTCCCCTTCATAAACGGTAAACGGTATTGTCAAACATGTAAGGTTGGGGGTGTGGTGGTGGTGGAGGGGGGGGGGGGGAGTTCATTTCCTCCCATGATTCAGACTACCAGTTTTAGGAAATGGGATCAAAGTCCCTCTGAAAAAGTTCATTTAAAATGTTGTAAAATATTTCTATAATTGAATAGGAAAGCATTAAACTCTGCAACTAGAGCTGAGGTAGGAAGATTACCGACTCAAATTACACTTATAAAGAAAACACTAAAATATTACTCTTATCTCTGCGCAGAACGTGAAAACACAATAATGCAAGGCTTTTCTTATAGCAAAAGAATTTGAATCAGAAAACCGAAAATCTTACATCAGAGATTTAAAATCATTTCTTCGAAAAACAGAATATGAAAATTGTGAACTCTAGAACTCCTAAGCAAATCTAGCATACATGTAACACAAGTGCTAGAAAACATAGAAAATAACTACTTAAAAATTTGGCAAGGAGAAAATACCACATCTAAAAAAATGATTTCTATCGTAAATTTAAGCAAGAATTCAATGTAAACAGTTACATAGACATTCTTAGAAACACAGGTACAAGAAAGGATTTTGTAAAGTTCTGTGTTATTAAACACAAACTTTCTGTTGAAACTGGCAGGCATTGTAGACCTGTTCTTCCACGTTCCTCGTCATGTTCTTCCACGCGAAGAAAGGGTACGGTTTGCAAAGTCTGCACAAATGAGGAAGTTAAAGGTGAAACACATATGCTATTTAACTGCACTCTCTATAATACATTACGTGAACATTTTTTTTGTAAAACAACAACAAATTCTCAATGCAACTTTCGATACCTATGATGATTTGTTAAACACTCTTTTCAAAACAACAAAAAAAAAGTTTCAATTCGTGCCACTGCAAGATATATATCTAAGTGTTTTCAGCTAAGAGACACTGCAAGCTCAAACTAGTGCGACCATTAACATTGTGTGGTAATTCCAAGTTTTAAATGTTAGTAAACATAGCTTTGGCAATATACACTGTATTTTGTAACTGATGCCAATAAAGCGAATATTTACCTATTACCATACAGTTCAATACGTCTTGTCCGTTTGGCTTAAATTTTGGCATGATTGTCAATAAGTTTATACCCTATCAATCCCGGGGTGGGGGGTGGGGGGAGGTACTCCCTTTGTAAGATGTCCGGAGAGCTCGTCGGAAAACCTAAATAAATACCCTAAAAAAACACCCGGCCCTCAAATTTTGCTACCAAAATATATACCTCTTACTAAAAGATACCATAAAAAATACCGGAATATAATGTGTACAAAATGCGTCAGCAAAATAAAAGTCAAATGCTATTTATTGTTAGCAGTGCCCATCAAATGCGCTGTTCTCGTAACAGTTTGCGAGCGTGTCATTATTATTATCACCGGGATTACCCCTAAAATATACCAGGCGTTCTCAAAACTTGGGTTTTGCTCGAGAAAACCCCTAAAAAATACTGGATCGCCATTTTCAACCCCTAAAAATACGACGAGCTCCCCCGACATCAAACTATAGGGATTAACCCCTCCCCCCCCCCCCCCGGGCTTTCACTTAGTATTGGTCACGTGCTAGTTAGACAGTTCAATGGTTATAAGAGCCGATATAATGACGTACTTTTGCTGGTATTGATTGTTTTGATTATATCGGCGGTTTTAATATATGTATCTACCCCAATCTGCTTCAGAAACCAGAATATTATGACCAAAAAAAATATTTTACCGTACACTCAATGTAAGTGCCACAAGAAGTGCACTCTGAGGAGGAGAAGTGCATGACTGACCGCATGCTTTTGGTGGAGAAGTGAGACTTTTGCGACGAAACTGCGAGAAAGCGAGGTAGATTCAAACAAGGCCAAGCGCAGATTTGACTATTAGTCTGTTCATCAAACCGATCGTCGTTTTAGCGACGTATCTAGAGGATGACGACGTGCTTTTATGAGCCTTTCAGCTCTGTTACGCGCAAACTAGTGTCGTGTTTCGCAATGGACGGCCCTAACAGTCGATCAGATATTCGTGGAAGGTGGTGCAATGTATCTAAAAGGCTATGACGATGATACCATTTCCGATGCAGAGACATTGTCGCTGACGTGTTTACTCGATCGTGTACCCTGGCCAAAGATGACAGCTGATCGAACCAAATCAAATCATTCGCCCATTGTGGCAACAAAGCTGAATGAAAATCAATCGCCCATTTAGCATTTGAGGCACAAACAAATGAACAGTCACTTATTACAGTGACCAATACTAACCTCCCTATCAAGATAGGCTCCACTGAGGCACAAACTGCAACAAACACCCAGATGTGGGCTGTGCTTGTTACAAAGTAGTGTACAAACAATAGGTCGATCTTAAACCGTCTCTGAATTGCTTTTCGATTTTCGAATGCCTGAATTGTTCATTAACATATGGCACATCGAATTCAGCTTGTAACACTTCACTCTCTATTAGAAACAGCTAGTTTTACTGTAATCGTTATCATGGCGATAGACAAGCCTCGAAAGACGCTGTTATTTTTGTGCACCAGGCTCCAAGTAGCAAATTTACAAGAGCTGTTAGTGATAGCTGTTAAAATTTAACGTTTTCAAGACTATGAAAACATTATAAGCAAATGGATGGTGTGGCTCAAAGTTCCCCTTTTTTGGCTCATCCATGGCCTTAATTTTATTAGTTCTATTGAAGAAAAACGGAAAAGTTGCTTGGTTGTTAGTATGACTGTGTTGGACTTTTCGACGGTGTTGAACTGCAAGTGAACCGCTTTCACCCAAGATCGGGGTTCTTTTACAAACATTAGCTGGTTACCCAGAGACATAGCCGAATTGCTTGTTGCTAAGGTAATACTTTGAGATAGGTGTTTAACGTGCGAAACGAATCAAAGCCTTGCCGGTTCAGACTTTGAAAGTTTTCTTTAAATCTTTTTGGGTTTCAAAGAGGTCAGAGTAAGACTGGGGACTAGAGCTGGTCTGTTGGACGAAACCAGAGGATTTTTCTCCTTGGTTCGTAAACATTTCGTGCCACCCTTATTACATGTAGTGTTCAACTCTTGAAGAATACGAAGGCCACTGTTGTTCGATACTCGAATCAAATTTGATTTTTCAAACCGAGCCTTGATTCGAGAAGTCCGTTTTTCGATTTAAATTTGAGAAGTTCGAACGAAGAAAGGTATAGTCGTGAAAGGCAGGCAACGCAAATACGCCAATGGACGACTCAACCACGTGCGTCGGCAATAGTTTCGGCGGTAGCAAGTCGCATGTGTTCCGCCTCCTCACAAGACTGCCGGTTACCTTAAAATCTAACGCAAACTGCTACAACACTTCAATTAGCATTGCTAACTTCTAGTTTTAAGTCAATTATGACGTCATACGGTTTCTCAATTCTACCATCTTGGTATTTTAGTGACGTCAGGAAATATATTTGAATTGATTTAACCAGTTAAAAATTTGATCAGCAAAAACTACAATTCCACGGTAAGAAAATCAGAAAAATAAAAATACGAGCAAAATTCAGGAAAAAATTTGCTAACATGTCGCTAACACGTCACTAAGACACTGGTTGCCCTGAACTCGACTTTTCCTTCTTCAGAGAGAATTGAAAGTGGCACGGGCACTGAATTAGCACATTAGTCTAAATAAGATTAGACACAACTTGAGGTTGAATCAGTTTGCCAAAACAGTTATGACAAAGAGCCTTGGCAAAAATTATCTGGTTCTTAAAAAATAAGACCTTCATCCATGATAAAAACCTGGAAATTCCGAGACAGCCCCCTTCCCCCACCATCCCCC